>VWPU01022778.1:0-95294 GCA_013398955.1 Callaeas wilsoni | reverse complement strand
AACACCTGTGCAAACCGAGACAGTTCTGCATAATGGACAGAAATCCAATGGAATAAACCGTCATTTCTTTAAAGGCAGAGAAGTCTGCAGGCTCTCCTAAGAAAAAAGCAACAGGAAGGAAAATGTTTACTCTAAAGCAAGTTGTAATGCATCACAATGGCTTGTGTTTTCACACTGTGTTTATCTTCCTGGCTTAGACAAACAGTAGAGCTTGCACTAAGCCTCAGGACATTTTAGCAGACCTGGAGCCACTTAAGATGGAGGCTATTTTTAATTGGCTCTGAATAATCCAAACACGTCACAAGATTGTTCCAATTCCCCAGTGTTTTGCGTACAACATCTCGCTCTCAGAGACCAGAGAGAACATGCTTAAAAAAGAACAGCCACTCTAGTGTAAAATTTATTATGAAGCAATAAATAGTCCTAAAATGAAGAGTGTGTTAGCAAAGACATAAGAGGACAACTGAGGTTAGATTTTTAACTTGTCATTTTGATTTCCTAATTTCGATATAAATTTGGCTGCACATTGCATCATCTTGCTTCTCTCTCTGTGATAAAACGAACCTCACAGAATGTTTTTCCTTTTTCTACCATCATATATTACCAACTTCTTGTGTACAATAGAACAAATGAATGCATTAAATCTAGGAAATTATTCAATCTTAAACTGAATTTAGACATTGTGAAAAAGTGCAAATTAAGCTTAATTTTTGTCTGAATCTACCATTTCAATAAGTGAACTGGCATAGAAAAACTGAACAGACATCCCAGAGGAGGAAAAGAAAGCTCAAAGATAAGAAAAAATTGCATCAGGTTTCTTTAAAAGCTGAAGTGTTTAAGCATTCATTATGGACACATGAAAAAACCACTAGTTGAAGTATTTTAGAGCATTTTCCTGCAATGTGTAAAATCCAGCTCCAGAGAGTCCAGGGACATCAAGAACCTTTGCTTAATACAGTAGGTTGCAGAAGCTGAGGACAGAAAGATGGCTCAGTCTGGATTTACTCTGCAAGTTACTTAGAAAGAATTTTCTCGACAGGAAAACTTACTATTTCAACAGGAGCAATACTTCTCACAAGCTGCTGGAGCAACGTAGCTTCACAGTAAGGAAACTTCCGGATACTTTCTCGAATTAGCTTCTCTTGATACACAGGGAAACCATCTTTATCTCTCCCTTTCAAGAGACTAAATTTTTTAAAATGCATGTAAAATAAGAAATCACATAGTAAATATTCAAGAACAAACACATACAGCTTGCTATACTCTGTCTCCTTTCAGATTATAGTGAAGAATTCATAATAATTTGGCAACTTCATATGTTAAGGTGTGTTTAAAATGCAAATGAAAGTGTTTTTATTCTAATGCACAATCATTATGAAATACACAATGAATAAATGTATGCTCTGAAACCAGGACTTACTAATTCAACCATAGGGAAAAATAATCATCCATAGGTAGACTATTTACTATCTATATCTGACTAAAATATCAAAATGTTTTGTGCTATTTAAAAATTATCATTGTAATAAACACTGATAAATGAACAATACCTTAAAATAAAAATTCCACTTTATTATGTTTAATAACATGTTATAGTCCTTACACCTCTTTGGCTACTGTTTTTTTATATAGATCACTGATCAACTATTTGATTTCATTATGTGAAAGCTGACTTCATAATTTATTTTCAGTCTCACAAAGGATTTCAGTAAAAATCCATGGAGGTCTATGGGGAACATGATTCTTCTAAAAGCTGGGTCACTTACTTTGATATTTAAGATCAGGGAGCTGGGTTTGCAACTCAGTAGATTGTGAAGATCTGTCTAAGTGATTTAACAGTCTAAGTCTCATCCAGAGTCTGTGGGATTTGCAGTTCTCACTTGCCTAAGTGTTTTTGAAAAAAAGTCTCCACCTGTATAACTGCTGGAGAGTAAAATGCCACAAGAAATGTTCCCAGATGAACCATATTGGACACTGAGAAATTCTTTTTTCAAGCCTATCACTCCCCTTTTTTTTAATCACACATTGCTGTCTGCTGCTTCATAGTGTATATGTGAAGTTCTAACCAGTTCTTTTCAGGTCTAGAGAGCTGAAATTCCAGGAATGTTTCCTTTGTACCCAGGAAAGGACAGTGTCACTTCAGACAGACAAAAAAGGGAGTCAGTGCTACCCTGAAGTAAATGCAGCTGAGATTATTTAACAATTTATTTGTCATAGCCTTTATCCAAGCCAATCCAATTTATTCCTGCAGCTGTCTTTTTCCTGGTATCTGTAACATTAAGGCATACACGTACTTTCAGACCTCTCTGTAGAAATACACACCTTTTGATAAACCCATCTAGTTTATCCTCTCGCTCTTTTAAAAATGTAATACATTTCTGGAAGATGCAACTGATGTAGTGCATTTTCATAGCAAGAACTTCATTCATGTCTTTCTGCTTCATGCATTTCTCACAAATGAGATCCAGAACCCTGTAACATTTCTGCAGTGCTTCTACTTCGGCCAACAGAGGGTTCTCTTTCACCAGCAACACGATCTAGGAGAAAGATTGAAGAAACTGTAATCCAGTTAAGACTTGTGCATTGGCATTTGTCCTGGGTTGCAGTGTATTCTATTACCATCTTCAGGAGCTGTTAAAACTAGGTGGGGCTGTGTCCCCTGCGTCCTCTCTCTGGACTATCTTCTGTTAATAGGCCAGCTGTCGGAACCGGGTGAGGCAGCGTTCCTTATCTCTCCCATGACCCATCCTCCCTCTAGGGAGGATATCTCCTGTTAATGGGCCATCTAGTCTCACCACATTGACTGATAAAATTACATCCTCCCATTGTGAGATGCTCTGCCCAGAGGGAGGAACCAAGCATCCCATCCTGGATATAAGCTAAGACTTCGAACACCAGAAGCAGCCCTTACCTACTGGATTCCCAGAGGACAAGAGCTACCACTGGACCTTCAGGTGAAGACTAGACCTTTTCTACAGGATCACTGCTTCAACAGGACCATCTTCAGCAGAACTCTAGAGGACTGCAGCCACCATTTTATTGGACTGCTACCAACACCCTGACTGACAGGGTGGCAGGTTGTATCCTGACTCTGTCAGTGGTTTCTTTGTTTGTACTACTGCATGTATTTTAGTTTTTCCTATTAAATTGTACTTCTGACTTGGAGTTTCTCACTGGTTTTGCTTTCAAACCAGCACAGCATTAAAGCTTATATAGCTCATTGCAGCTAAATTTCAGTGGAGTTTCTAATATTCTTCTACTTCCTTCTTATGTAGTCTTCCCTTTCTCTTTCCAGTCATTATTTAGCACTATTATTCAGTATACTGTAATTCACAGTTTCTATATAAGAAAACACTTAAAACTAAGACTAGTATTAAAAATAGTGAGGTTTTTTCGTTTTTTTTTTTTTTTTTTAAGAATAAGAACCTGAAGAATCAAAACCACTTCTAAAGAAAGTTATAGAAACTACCATATACTATCCTAAAATCTCTTTCCTTTTGAACACCTAAAATAAACTGGCCTTGTATGATTTAAGCAGTTTCACAGAACACATCAGCCTCACATAATCACAGAGTTCTTCCTGTAGCCTAGTAAAACACTGAATGAAATGTTCTTTGAGGAAACTGTATGCTCTACTCACTCAATTAGCTGCCACTGGTGCACTACTGTCTGTGTGTACTGCAGATACCTGGCTGGAAACTGTTAACAAATTCTGGACTTTGACTGGCAAGCCCAAGGAATTTGTATTTTAATTTAGCTGTATTCATTTCTCTCAATTACACTGGAGAAGCAAACCATAAAAGACATTATTGTCAGCAATATCCTGGGAAGTAAAAATAAACATTCTCTTGCACATACTTTCAGAAACAGCAGCAGTGGTAGATGTTACTGTGACGAACCAGGGATGAAGGTAGAAAGATACATGCTGAGAAAAGCATTGAGAGAACAATGAGATTTTGTTAAGATAGGAAATTGTTCTATGTTTCCACTTCAAGTGGGGCTGAGAAAGAAAAAAGATAGCTATTTATGGTTACTGATATAAGAAGCAAGAATCTCCCCACTTAAAGGTGTTCGTTCAAGATTCTGGTGTATACAAACACTGAAATAACTTAATTTTTTAATCATGTCTAAACGTTGAGCCTGATTCTTCCTCATTTTCAGAAGTAGCTGAATTAGCAGATAATGCTTTTGATCTCCTTTGAACTTGCAGAAGAGCTGAACACTTTCTGACACAAAGAAACAGCTCCTATGCCGACAAACACATGCAATTTACATATTACTCTACCTTAACAGGATGCATGTTGGTAGTAGTAATAATTTTATGCAGAGGCCCAGCTAATTTTACTGGCAGTTTTGGTTCTTTGTCTAAACCTTGTGGTTTGGTGTAGTAGTCCAGCCTTTCACGCGGAAAGAAGTTGTTGATGACAGTCACACAGTCATGTTGACCTACAGGTACACAAGAAAAAATCACCAGTGAAATAAAAAAAAAAAAAAAACCACAATAAAAAAAAAAAAAAAACCAAACCCAAAACCTAAACCCAAATCTAATATAAGCAATACAAGTGAGAATTACCCACATGCAAAGGAGCTTTGCATGATATACTTTGCACTGCAAAGAGGCAATTCTTGTCATTCTCTTGTGTGTAGCTTTAATCTTCAGTAAGTGTTATTAACTTACTGACTCCCAACAGGGAATGCCCTCATGAAAATTCATTCTGAATATCCTGTCCCCTTCCTGCATCCTCTTTCCCTCGTAAGCCACAACTAAGAGAACAGCTATTTCTCCCTCAAGTTATACTGTACTAGTAGTCTCATACTGATGTTATAATTTTTCAAGATATGATTTTTCCACTTTGTACTTTTAAAATTAATGACACTTGCATTGAGACTCATAAGTTTTCAGACCTGAAGCAGATATTGCTGTATTAACCTAAGGGGGAGAAGTTTTAAGAACAGAACATCCCTAAAGTATACCAAAAATAAAAGGACTGTAATGAAAGTAACAAGATGAGAAAAGTTACACCCTCTTCTTGTTTTCTACATCTGACAATATAATGGATTACTTCACTAAAGGGAAAGTAAAACTTATCTTCTCTAGTTCAGGACCACATTCTTTAAATTGATTTGTCTTGGCACTAATCCTATAATCACTAGAAGACACAGCCAACCAAACTCCAGCATTTAAAATCCTCCACTGTTTTAGAAGAGACAGTTCTGAGCTAATAGAGCACAGTGTAAGACAAATGACAGGGGAAGAAGTATCCTCACTTCCCACACATAGGCAGCTGAATTAATGTTGATTGGACAAAGAATAAAAAAAGAACAGGAATAGATTCCAATGTTCAGACTTTTACAGAGTAGTGTATCTCAGTATGCCTAAAAATATTTATGCTACCTTGGTGATGTGATGAGATTTTAAACAAGAATTCTCAAAAATTATGTTGGCGATAATATTCCCCATTCACTCCATACAGCATCACATTGGAAAAGACTCTCCAAATCCAAAGGATAATTAATAGGAGTAGACTTCTCTGATACATTAAGTGAATAGTTAAGGTTTTGCTGCTCAAACCTCACGTGAGCAATGTCAACCTTTTCTTCTTTAAAACAGCAAAATGAGATAAAATGGAAATTGAAACTTAGCACTAAGTCACTATTCAAGGAAGTAAATCTAAATGGCAAGGTAGGCTTGAATTCAGAACACCAAAAGGACTTGAAAGGGAGTTCTCAGGCATTTAAACACCACGAGAGGGTTGTGTTTGAGAGAAAATACAGGTCCTCGTTTTTGGGAAGCAATAGCTGTGCCATTGAAAATTACTCCACTTAACCTCACAATATTTTATCAATTCTTCTTGCTAAAAATAGAGAAAAAGTGGAATATTAAGCCCAGAACTTAGTACTGTCAAAGTAGGTAAAAAATTTAAAAAGGGCTTATAAAAACAAACAAAAAAAGACCAAAAAAAGAAACAATGACAGCAAAAAAGCCTGTTGCACATTTTGCCAGGGATAATTCCGGATGCTGGAATGACAAATCTTTATCTTATTCTAGTGAAGCTCAGGTCAGTAAGTAGTGACTACCTCAGAAGAGGTTCCAAGACACCTCCCTCTCCCAGAAGCTGGAGAGAAGGGCAGGCAGCGACTCACTGCCAGCCCACAGCTGCAAAGCTCAGCTGAGTTCCTGACTCTTGGCTCTACAGTTGTCCTTCACCACAAGGGAAGCTGCAATTAGCACTTGGTGCTGCACTTCGGACCCCTCCAATGTAACCAGCTTCCTCTTACTATTTCCAAAGTGGTGACATTGCAAAAGTTCACACACTTGAACAGTAGCACCTGTTCTCACAGGTAAGATCATCTGTGTTTTTAGGAAATCAAACATGGGAATAGAACACAAATAGACTCTTACATGATGAGATGTGGAAAACAAAGCTCAACAAGGTGTCAGTTCAGAACAAGTCATTAAATAATGTTTCTCCAACAAAAAGCATCAGAATCTAACACTTTACTTCTTTAGGACTTTAAGAAATTATAATAATTTTCATCTTACCCACAAAAGCAGCCATCTGAGCTGCTGTCCTTCCCACAGAGTTGACAACATCAGTTTCTGCTCCAGCCTCTAACATCATCCAGGTGATTTCTTTATTTCCTGAATTTGCAGGAAAGATATGGGGAATGAGCAAAGACAAATCAGAACATGTAATTCTCTATGCTTCAGAAAAAAATGTACTGAATTTTTTAAAGACCAGGAACAGCACTGAGGAAAATCATTGGTTCTCATTGTTATTTTAAGAATGGATTAAGAGAAAGGCACATGCTTATTTAGAGTTCCAGAGGGTGTAACTCTGCTCTTTGTAATGCACATTCAGCTTCCCATGGAGTTTATGGGAATCATACTCATGTAGCTGGATTCTAGAAATTGTACTAATCTAGTTTAACTGTTCAACTACATTTGCTATTCTAAGAAGAAAAACACATTCAGGACTATCATGTAGCAGGAACACAGTGAACAGAACAGATTGTTCCTTTCTCCACAGTGGGAACTGGGTGTTCAGACTGGGCTAAATACCAAGTAAAATGAAGCTAAAATTTGATGGGAAGATTAGATGACTTAATCGGTGCCCTTCAGAGACTAAAAAAGGACACTTGTCACCACTCCTGCTGGTTCTGCTTTCAAAGGTATTCTTACTTTATCAGTTTTTGTGCAGATGCTAAGTACAGAAAAGTGAATACAAAAGGGGGATGGTGGATGAAAGTGAATGTTTAAAAACAAAGTCACTGCGTCAGTAGTGCTCACGTACCTTTTGTGCTCACAGCTAACAGACCCTAAAGTCAACATTCAGAAGCATTCACACCCAGTATGACAGATTAAAAGCTCAGATGTGAGAAAATTGTAAAAATCCAGCATTTTCCACAAAGCTGCAGTCATTTAACAGCCTCTAAAAGTTTGTTCTCATCTATCTGCTGCAGCTGTGATATTGCTCAGTACCGCTGAACACTGAAATTTCCCAAATCCTTTTACTGAAATTGTAGCTGAAAAACAATCTCATGATCTAGTTAAGGTTCATATACACATATAAGCCTTTTTAAAAATATACTTATGATGAAAGAAGGCAGTTTAAATGCTACCTGCTAAGAAACCTGACTTCCTCAGAATCTCATTTTTGGGAAGACATAAGTGGCCTAGTAAAGAAGATACTTAAAATAACCTAATATTCCCAAATCTAATCTTTTCCCCAGAAGGAAAACTGTTTTAATGTAGTGTCTTTTTCTCACTCAAGGAAATTACTGTTCCTGCCATTAGGGGAAAAGAATAGCAAGAGGAAAGCTGCAAACCACCACTTGAGACAGGAGAAGATATATACAGCTATAAGCACTCTCACAAAAAAAAAAAAAAATGTAAGAGAAGAGTGAAAATTATTGTGGCAAAACATGCGTTTACAACTTACTAAATACATTTTTAAATGCCCACAAGATAGCAGGAAAAATAATGTAGGAGAAAGACAAAATTTGAAAAATACTGGATTGAGAAGTCTCAGATATTACTAAAAGCTACTGATTTGCAGTACTAAAAAGGCAGTCTGGTGCAGCATCATTTTCAGTGTAACACAGTCTAAGCAAATAGAATGTATCCCACTGCAGAAGGAATCTGTCTCAGGAAGGTGAATGTTGAGATCTCTAACAAACAGGACAAAGTAGGTACAGGACAAGTAGACTGTATGCCTCAAAATGCTGAACAAAATGAATTTTTGTATGTGCCTGAACAGTAGCTCTCCTGTTGCACTGCCCACAGGATTCTACTGGTCATGATGTAGTTGCATGGATCACATAAATAACAGCAAACCTGAATAATAAAAGCATGCCAATACTGACTTTAAAATTATTAATTTATGGCAAATTGTACCTACTGATGTAATAAAAATCAGTGAGCTGAGTTTAGTAAGCAGTTACCTGAAAGTCCAGCAAACATCAAGGCAGTGTATCCATGCTCATGTTCATTGCAGTTTACATCAGCTCCATGTCTCAAGAGCAACCTGCACATGTCCACCTTCCCTTTGTAAGCTGCGTGCATCAGAGGAGTCATGCCATGCTGGCAAAGAAAGGAGAAGCAAGTAGCACACAAAAAAGAATGTTACATCTCTTAATCTTCATACCACTGGTCATTTTCATTTAGCCATACACTTGCAATAACTACCAAAGCCTCATGTAGTATTTATTTACAAAAAACCTCACAAAATCTTCATGAAAAAATATGGTTACTAACATGTAGCAGACTTCTATTTCCATGTCAGTTTTCTGATTATGCTGTGCTATAGATTTGAAAACAGAGCAGTGTTGAACAAATGAAAACCATTTACAGCCAATTTATCATTTTCCTTTTATGTAAGACATTAGTGTTAAAGACAACTAATATTTCTGCTAGTTGGAAAAGCTTGGTTTAGAAAACTTGTTAGCTTGCTATGTTATTCTTTTCTCCCCTGCTGTGGCTTATGTGATAAGCAGCAAGAAAATTAGAATTAGGCTGTTGTTGTTTTAAACTTTACAAAGATTTGCAGTCTTTGAAACCTATCTTGCTCATTTTTAGTCATGATTACCGGTAATTTGCCATCCACCTCTCTCCCACTTCTCCACCCTTTGGGCACTGTGTCCATGATCAGCCAGAGCTCTGAAAGCCCTCATAAAGATACACAGCTCTCGTTAGAGTTTAACAAACCTGGCTGGTTTGATCAACTGCCCCTGTACAAAAAGGATTCGCTTCAGCATGGGAGGACTGAGGTGTAATTACAAAGGTAAGAGTGGGCAAACCCCAGAGGAAATTTTCAGAACTAGGGTGAACTGTTAGTGCAGGCTCTCTCCCTCTCCAAGGGCAGGGAGAAGCCTGCTGCTGTCTGAGACAATTGCATGACACTCCATTTTTAGAATTTAGTATGCTTTTTCCAACATGCTGTTTATTTTCACTTAACATCAGGTCAGGATTCACATTCTCACTAAGACACTTTAATTGCCCAAGAACACCCTCCAACACTGCATACCAGGGAGAGTGCTTTAGTTTGTCCCTGAAGGAAATCAAAACGACATTTTGTTCCTTTCTTTGCCAGTCAAGGCTGTGTGCTTGAGTACATTCATGTACACCATTACTGCAGCTCTGTAAATGCCTGTTAATGTGATATTCTGAAATAATGTAATTGTCAGTTTGAGCCTTAATGTATTTCTTGTTTCAGTTTATGACTGAGTGAAACCCAAGTAAGTTTAATTTACCAGCATAATTTTCAAAAAATTTCTACAGGTGAGGGAAATTGGAAAAGTTAAAATGATAATAATTTTAAGGTATTACAGTTTCATTATGCTCCATCCTAACTGAAAATAATAAAAAAGTGCTTACTTGATGCATTATATTTTAGTAACCCACATATTTTGGTAAACTGCAATATAAACTGCCACTGAAGAAACAAAATACCTAAAGAGATCACTTCATGAATATGAAACAGACTGCTTTTGCTAGGTTTCATTTGGAGTGTCACAAATGTTGAATAAAGACTTTCTGTCCTACTATATATTTTATTATATTACATTTCATGCTGTTACAACAAAAGCAATTTTAAAGGCCAATCCCAGTCTGGAGTCACAGTAGGGATTTGTCTCCTTTAGCAGCACAGAAAGGTACTGCAGTAAGGGAATATAAACAGAGCACGGTTTTTGACAGCAGAAAGAATTTTTAGAAAACAATGACTTTTAAGTTTTGTTGTATCTTGAAAGCCAGTTGTTTCAATTAAGATCTGAAGATTATATGACAAAGGAAAGAACTGGGTTTGTTTTATCCTCTCCTCCCAGAAAACTGTTTTTAAAATTCTTTGATTAAATTTTGGAAGTGTCAGCCTGTGGTGTGGATCAAAAAAACATATCAGGCAAAAAACAAGTGGACAGTTGCTATAAAACTGGATTTAAAGTCACACTAATATCAGTTTTTCATGTTCACAGCAAACAAAAGAGGGTCAGGCTAGACACAAGTTTATCTGGAAATGCTTGGTATCCTGTATTATATCCCTAAGCTGAAACTGGCTTGACTGCAAATACTTTTCTCAGCCTGAATGTCAAAGACAGGTCCAGCAACAGTCTGTTTTCTCACAGATGACATTTGGATTGTCAATACAACATACTTATAAGACAAAACTTGCAGATGGTTTATTAAGCATACAGATGAAACAAATTTCTGTTCCACTATGAAACATCAGATGAAGGATCCATTTTCTAGCTGTTACCATGCAACATTCTTCATTACCATGCAACAAAAAAATCGAGCCTTTTAACTTTATTCCCCAGGACAAAAATGAATCCTTCCCAGTTTTCTTTTTTTTTTGCAAGGATGTTACATGGTACCATCTCTTCTCTTCTGCAGGGCTGGAAGTATTTCCTGTATGTCTCACCATACAAGAGGAATAGAGTTTGCAGTGCCTCTAGAAATTACCTGGCACTTCTCTTGACTGGGTTCTCCAGCTCACCAACCAACAAGGCCTCCCTGGCACAACAGGGCTCTTGGCAAAGCCAGCCCGGCTATTACAGACCATCCTTCCCAGTTCCTCACGTTGAAAATAACCCAAAAGTAGACTGAGGAATGGGATTCCAAGAACTACGTTGACCTAATGCAGCCATGGTGGGGAAGTCAATTGATGAAAAAAACGCCAAACAACAAACTATGGGGTCAGTGGGCTGAACCAACTAACCAGGAAAGAAAATGATGTGTAGGGAGGTGGAAGGGGCAGGCAGATGAGTACCAGAACTGGGGAGGGGTTGGACTCCACCAGCAGACACAGAGGAAGAAAAAAGCAATCTCTTTCAGGTCAATCTCTCTTCAGCATCCAGCTGAGGTGTGCTTGAACAGGATGAATAAAAACAAATTTATAAAGATAATAAACTGGAAAAGCAACCTTTTGCCTCCTAGGAACTACAAAGGAAGTTTACAACAAAACTCACTCAACCTTCATTAACCAGAGGAACAGGGAAACACATGATAGCCAGAGAACAAAAAGTGGGACAAACAAACAAACAAAATACACAAACGATCTCCCACTTCAGTGATATGTGCATATTTGGCACAAAACCTCTCAATTTTGTGAGCATTTAAACACTTACGTTGACTGTGTAAGAACACAGACATTACACATGGATTTTTAAAAAGCCATTGTTTCATAGATGACACAATGACAATTCACTACCGAAACAGCCAGATAAACCTGTGTTAAGTGAAAAGCACAATCCAAGTGCTCCCAACATTCCCACACTCACTTCCACCCTTCTTCTCAACCATGGAACCTTGTCAAGATGTGGCATACAGGCTGGATCAGTCCCTCAGCAGGTACTGGGGTACACTAAGACATTGCACATGTGAGTGCCAGCTATTTAAATAGAGTGGGAAAAGTTAAAAAAAAAAAGGAGAGGGAAAGGGCTGTCAAAGCCCTAGCTGAAAAACTGCTGTAGATACTTGTACACCAGCAATATTAAAGCATTCACCTCTCCCTTTCCCAGTTCATTTTCCAATGAGGAACCTAGCCCCACATTAACACAGAAAGTCTCTTATTTTACCCTTTAGATTCAGGCAACAGTTCTATTCAATTCAGAAAATTATAAACAAAACACTTAACTCTAGGTTTGGCTTTTACTTGAGAGAGTATTTGGGACATTACTAAAAACGATGTAGAGTTGATTCAAAATCAACTCTCTAGTACTGAATGCTGCTAGTCTAGAAATACAACTTGACTCTTCACTGGATGAAAGCCTTTAGAAATTTCACCCCTCAAGCTTTTGAATAAGATTGCCCTTACCCATCTTAAATTTCCTAAAAGGAGGATTAGGAAGGAGGTCAACAGTTACATGCACAAATAATTTTAGCTGTAGCTAAGTATGGACTAATTAGAATATGAAATACTGTTCAGTAAGTGTTGATCACAGCTATAGTTCTCCTTTATAGTCATCCTGCTCAGCTGTTGGTTTCACATGTGTAACACATTAGATTCCTCTGATGATCTTTCAGCTCATCTGCAGTGATGAAAAGTTAAAGCCTACATCAATCAGCAACCTGAATTGAAACCAGATAATTCTTACTAGTAGTGGTATTTCCTTTGGTTTGTGTATTTTAAAGTACTATGTAAAAAACATCAAAAGACAGAACTCTTCCTCCTCAATAAAGGCCAAGGTTCTGGGCATTTCCTGCTAGCATAGGATGCTCACACTAGAACAGCAAGCTAGATTACCTGAAGAATCCTCCATTCAACGTACTCAGTATGCGTGAAGCTACACACATCTCGGCCATGAATAAGCAGGCTGCTGCTGTAATTCCCAGGAAGTGTTTGGTTCTGCAGCATAGAGAAGGGGACTGTTTCCAAATGATGTATTACAGAACTGAACAGCTGAATTACCAAACCAGAGGAAAAAAGTAATGCCGCTAATGCCAGATGATAGTTCTATATGTAAGAAGATTATGAACAACTTTACAGTTATTTTAAATACAGAAGAATTATGTACCTTTCAGGTCAAGTCTGTTGGCTCGATCTGCAGAAAATACAGTCTGTAGTACTACAGTTCTCCTTTGCAACCTTAACTACCAACATGACTGGAGGCAACTTCCACAGCTAGAAAGCCTATGTGCTTCCTTGAGCCTGCCTTTCTATAATAATCTGAAATATTTTAGCCACACACTGCAGATGGAGCTCAAGTCAGCAAACTGCCAACAAAAAGTCACAATATTTACAAGCTCTGCACTCTCAGGGGAAAGAAAAGTCCTGAACACTTTCGCCCATACTAAGTTTCCAAATTAGCAACCACTCAATTTAAAATGGGACAAAAAATTACTAAGCAGTATATTTAAATTAAATATTTGTGTTTATTTTACATCCATTTCTACAGCCCATCTATTTATCCTAATGTTTTAGGACACCTGAACTTAAATGCCCCTGAAATTGTAAAGTTGCCAAACTGTTAAAGACTAGTTTTGCAGAAAAGCCGTTGCATTTCTTTGTTTCCATAAAGACAGAAATTAAGACTAAATATCCTTTCTGTCTTCATCTACCTAAATCCACGAAGACACAACAAAATAATTTATTTGGTCAGAAAGGGTGCTGAGAAAAAACAGGACTGTATCAGCTGGATATCTCCAACCTTCTGGAAGATGGGCATCTGGGAAACTCATTTGAGTGAAGGGCTCTTTGTGCTGACACTCCCAGCAGAGCTCTGCAGACAGCAGGAGGTGAAGGGTGTGAGGGAGTGGTCTTGGAACAAGGGCAGGAAAAGCAAGCAGACTTAGAGGAGTAATTTTTTATTTTTAAATACATGCACCAATAGCAGAAGCAATGCTGAAATACTGCATCCAGCTCATGTGTACATTTTTGAAGTAAGGGGAAAGGATTTGGAAAAGAGCCACTATTATAGCTCACTTGCTGCAGAAACATAACTTTAGGCAAGATACTTAAAAGGTCACTGCATCTGGAAGATGTTAAAATGTGACTTGGTCCTTGTCTAAAGGTACATAGGGAAAACACAGCTGATTGATAGTAGCTTTTAATCTACAAGAAAACGGATCCAAGCAGTTAAGAATATATGGTCAAACCAAAACCAAAAGGAACACATTACATGGTGCTGTTTTTTTTTAAATTAGGAAGTGCACTATGTAACAGCCTGCTTCTGGATGCTGTGGGTTCTTCAGCCTGTGGAAATTATTAAATAGCGATTGCATGCTTGTTGTACCACAGGCAGAAGAGAGAATTACATTAAATCTGTGCTCATTCTGTGGATTGTCTCATGTAAAATAGTCTTTAAGGATGGAAATGAGTTCCTAACTGAATTGAGCTCCCACTTCAATACCTAATCATTCCATCTTCAGGGCTTCCTTACTTCTTAATATTAATAAAATAAGTAACAGTAGTAATATAAACGTGAATTTCAGGCTAAGCAACTAAGGCAACAGAGAAAAAACTAAGACCTGATGCACTGAGAGCAGTCTCCAGTTGTGGCAACAATGAATAACAGATGAAGCTGATGTTTAACTGGGATTTCACACACTCTTACTTATGTACAGATATTAGAATAACACATTGGAGCAAAAATGGGTTATAATAGAAAAATTCTAAAGCTGACATGGCTGATGGTTTTAAGAATCCTAAACAAACTTGAACCCTCTCCTGTTTAATATGCATGATTACACACCATTCTTGGGGATAAAAAGGAGTCTGCAAGAAGTCCATTGCATAAACTTTTAAAGTTTTATGGGCCTTGTATGTACTTAGTCAGATGTGAGCCTTAGGCAAATACCATTAATACTATTTCTTCTACAACAATAGCCTGAGGCATAACTCGGATATGGTTTCTTTGAATAAGCCATATCCTCTCAACACTAATCCTGGATGTTGCACCAATACTGCAGCAAGGGTGCAGTCATTCAGCACAACTTCACCAATCACATTTAAGGAAAACTTTCTGATGTCCATACAATAAAACACACTTGCAAGCATACTTATATTGTATCTTGGGTTCCTAAAGTTCACTGTAAAGCTTAGTTTAGTTTGACTAGTTTTACAGAAACTTGTTGAAATTCATACACTAGAAATTCAGGTTTAGTATTTAACTTATTTAAGAACAATCAGAAAATGGATCAGTTAGCAGAAAAAAAAGGCTAACAATATTCCATGAACATATCTGGTAGAAGAAGTGGCAATTTTCCTCCCTTCAGCATTCGTGAAACCACATCTACAATACACCCTGCCCAATTTTGAGCCATCTAGTGCAACAAATACATGGATAAACTGCAACAAAATCAAACGAGTACCACCACTACATGGTAGGAACCTGAGAAATAGTGCAGTGAAGAGAAGCTGCAGGAGCTGGGCTTACTCAGCCCGGAGAAGAAATAGCTTTGGTGGGACCCAACAGCAGCCTGTCAGAGCTGACAGGGAGATCACTGAGACGAGAAACTCTTCACTTAGGGTGGTAGGAGGGCAAGAGACACGGAGCCTAAGCTGAGGTTCAGACATAAGTGAAACATTTTTTCACTGAATTCACAGTAAGAGAGTAGGACAAGTTGCCCAGAAATTTTGTGCAGTCTCCATCCTTAGAGATTTACAAGGCCAGACAGGTCAAAACTCAGAGCAATCTCATCTGACCCTGGAGCTGAAGCTGCTTTGAACCAGAGGCTGAGCTAGACACATTCCCAGAATTTTTCAGTGATTCCTATGAAATTATAAAGCTGTGAAAAAAACCACAAATTAACATTTAAATTGATAAATTACAAATGGATTTAACATGCATGGTGGGGAATTAGTTTTGCTTCCATGTTACATTTCATACTAATGTTGCATGCTTTAGAAAAACATTGTAAAAAGAAAAGAGGAAACATGAATACCACACAAGGTTCCTTTCTCCACCAACTTACTCCCATCTTCAGGTAGCACTTCAGGATTTAATCTTCTACATGTTTACCACATTCACCTCTATAAAAAGGCTGTGGTTTCATTTCTGATCTAGCTACTCACCCTCCAACTATGTTTATGGTTTGGCAAAGACAGGGCTTTGGGTGATGAGATCCAAGCATGGGATGGGGACAGGTATTGTGTCTGCCACAGAGGGTCTAAGCAGAGGGACTACTGCTTGTAAAGGTGACAAGAAGTCAGCGAGCACCGCCATGTGTTTTGCTGCAGTGTTTATCTTACCTTACAGACAAATGCTGGAACTTGACAGAAAATACAGTGTAGTACTGTAACATTAATCTTTAAACTTTCTTAAAAAAACAGTAAGAACTCTCCAAAGGTTCATTATTCAGCTGCAGGCTGGAAATATCTTGACAGTAACTCTGATTTTCAGGGCTATAGCAATTGCTGTTAGAGAAATGTTATTTAACAACATGAAGGCCTTCAGACCTAGTATTTTCCTTATTAAACTCAGCATAATGCTTGTACAGTTTTGCAGTACCTCATCCAGGCAATTGACACGGACATTCTTGCTCCCCAGTAGCCTTCCAGCCTCCTCGGTGTTTCCTTTAATTAAAAATAAAAAGACACAAAGAGAAAAGGAGGTGAGAAACAGAATAAACTGAGAATCTGGAGGAAAATGGTCATTTTCATTTCTCATTAGAATCAAAATCTTTGTATGTTAACTGCTTGAGATGTACATTAACCACCAATAAATCAATTGCACTTAGTGAAGAGGCTTAGGAATGAACAGTGTTATGTCCTAGAAGCTAAAAGCCAAACAACATCAAAGAGCAGTTGTAAAGCAAGAACTACAAGTAAACATCCATTTTTTGTGAAGTAACTGATCTACGCACACAAGAACGGGACACTTACATGTCTCATCATAAACAGCATAAGAACAGTTCCACATGAGTGTAACGATACTAAGCATTTTAACACATTTTGGACTTTCATCTCTTTTGGAGCATCTTTTGTCTAGAAGAGCAGTCTACATTCTCAAAAAAGGAAATCAACTAATTTCAAAGACTTTTTGTTTTGAATGAAACATGCTTTATCATTTACTCACATCATTTTCCCTATTTCAATTTGAAATTTGCAACATACCACATTCACAGAAGTGGAATGAATTTGCTTTTGGTAATACACAATAGAGGTAGAAAGGACAAGGACCTAGGCAGCTTGATCACTGATATTTCTAAAAATTGCCAAATGCATAAGTAGACTGAAGTCTGAAAAAAAAACGTGCCAGGAAAAACAGGCTACATCTTTTTATTTTTCAATTCCCTACATAAATCCTTTTGGCTAAGCCACCTCTCTCAGTACCTGATTTAAATCCCATTGGAGGACTATTCAGATATTGCCAATGAAGCTTCTACAGGCACAAACAAATAGAAATAAAAGAACATTCAATGAGTCTGGGTTTGGAGAATATTTATTGCAAATTAACAGAAACTTCTAATTAACTGGTTCAATCATAAGCAAAGCTCTTTCAGCAGTGATGTGCTCAATAAAAATAAGCACTGCATCCATTATTTTAACGACTTTCATGTTTATCTTCAGTCTTTCAGAAGGAGGTGGTCATTCAGCAATTTTTCAGCAAAACAGCTCTTGCAACTTCATTTTTGGCTAAAAATCCCATTACAAATACTAGAAATGATTTATTTTCATAAGTTTTAGTGGTTTAACTACACGACAGGGGCTTTTACTATTTTTCTTTTAATTCATTAATTTAGGGAAGAAAAACAGTATCACCTGAGTCATCTCACACACTTGATAAAGATCCCTGACTGACAGTCAGGGAACCATCAACTAAGATTCTCCCCCAGACATAAATATATTCTAAACATGTTAGAAGCTTCTTAAGAACTGGATCAGTTTTCAGAAGAACATCCCAGCCAAAGAACAAACATCAGTAATAGAAAGTCTTCAAGGGGTCATCTTCAAGTAAATTTTAATACAAACAAAGTTGCATTTACAAACTCAGAGTTCTATATGACAAAACATTGAAGGATTTTCAAACAAGACACTAAACTGATGGAAGTCAGACTTCTAGAATTGGCCAGAGCTAAAAGTTGGAGCCAGGCTCTTCGTAGGGGCGCACGGTAGGAAGCCAAGAGGTAACAGGCAGAAGGTGAAATAAAAGGAAGCGTCAGACTGGATACAAGGAAAAACACTCAGTATGAACCCAGTAAGGCAAAGAGGTTGCCCAGAGACACTGTGCAGCTTTCCTCCTTGGAAGCTTTCAAGACCTGATGGGATAAAGCCCTGAGCAATCACATTTGACTTCACAGCTGTTTTGTGCAGGAGGTTGGCCTAGACACCTCCTGAGGCCCCTTCCAACCTGAATTATCCCATGACCCTAATCAGAAGCACCAGGTAAGTTAGACAGAGGTGTCTGCGAGACAAAGGTCTGAAACTCTTATTGAAGTGAATCAATCAAACTGATTCTGGACCACAATATTCACTGCTGACTGTCCTATGCTTGTGTCTCTGACACAGAGGAAAATTTTAATACAATCGAGAGTGAAGCACCAAAACTGTAAGTAAAACTTCCATGGGTTCAAATTGCCTGGAAACTACATATAGAAATGCATGGAACATAGAGTATTTTTATTTGCCTCCCGCCTCCAACTAATGAATGTTGCTCACGATTTTCAAAATATCAGTTTAGTCAGGACTATGAAATTCACGTTGCTGAACCAGGAAACCCAAATGACAGAAAGTTCCCCCAGCAACAAGCACGTGTGCCAGATAGTGCAATGAAACCGCGACACTTACGTGAAAGGCAAAATCACAGAATGGGTCAGGTTAGAAGGGACCACAGCAGGCTGGTTGTCTGGTCCAACCTCTCTGCTCAAGCAGGGTCATCCTAGAGCACATGGCACAGAACTGCATCCAGACAGTTTTTGAGTATCTCCAGTGAGGGAGACTCCACAACTTCTCTGCGCAATCTGTTCTAGTGCACGGTCAACTGCACAGTAAAGAATTTCTTCCTTATTCAGGTGGAATTTCCTGAGCATCAGTTCCTGCCCATTGCCTCATGTCCTATTGCTTGGCACCACCGGGAAGACCTGGCTCCATGATCTTGACACCCTTCCTTGAGATAGACATTGATCCCCTCTCCTCTCCCTAAGAGGGCAGTATAAGTGATAGTAAAACAGAGCAGTATAAGGGTAAGAGGTGCACAACACCCCAAACAAGCTCAAGTTCTGGTAATGTGAAAAATAACGTGTCTGCAAAGACGTCCTGATCTGACATGGGGAAAACGGTACGGCACGCTAGAAGATTGGATTACCCCCAAGAAAACTTTCCTTTTTTTTTGGCAGTGGACATTAACACCAATAATTAGGCAAATGTGAACAGACATTACCAATAAGATGTAAGCTTTCCTTGGCAGAGTTAGAGCCGCCCAGCTGAGCTTCCCCAGCCCGACTGCACTGCACCGCGCCCCTCACTGCACTCCCTGGGTGACGCGGGCCTGCCTGAGAGGGAAGTAAACCAAGGGAACCGCCACTCTCCCCGGCACGGAGAAGGGTGACGGGCCCGAAGGCGGGGCGGGCAGGCAGGCGGCCCTCAGCGCCGTGACCCCAGGAGCGCGGCCGGGGGCGAGGGGAGCCCGTGGCGAGCGGCCGGTAACGGCGCCTCACCCGCCGCCCCCGACGTGCGGGGACACAAAATCCCTCCCGGGGCACGGCCAGCGGGGCCCGTGGGAGCTGCGGCCCGGGGCCCCGAGCGGCTACGGCCGGGAGGGCTCACCTGTGGCGATCACTGCCAGCAAGTCCTTCTCCTCCGCGCTCAGGTCACCTTTCCTGGGGGGAGCCATCGCGCCCCCCGCGCACGGTAAGGCGGGATCAGCCCGGGACGGCGCCCGCAGCGACCCCACCCACGGCACCGCCCCGCCCCGCTCCTCACGGCGCCTTCCGCCCGCAGCCCCGCCCTGCCGGGGCGGGCTGCGGGGCGAACCATGCCTGCCCGGGGATGGGGGTCACTGCGCGCCAGCCTCTCGCCCTCCGCCAGCTTCCCGTCCAGTGCTGCCGGAGAGAAGGAGCCTGTTCGCTCTTGCCCCTCGTTTTCCATTTGAGAAATGCGTTCCGCTTTTCTTTTGTCTCTTCTTTTTGGCTTCTCCACGGCTCCTTCGTTCCTCCCCCCCTGGGGAGGTGCCGGGAGTGGTGCGGGCGGGCGGAGGCGCCCGTGTGTCAATGTGTCCGTCCTTCACTCCTCCATTGTCTCCCACCATCGCCGCTGCTGTCGCGCTCGCTCGCCCTCCGTGCCCCGGACCGCGCAACCACCCGACAGGTGCGGCCGGGACGGGGAGAGCGCCGGGCGGGAGCTGTGCCGGAGCCCCCCGGCGGCGCTGCCCAGGCGGCTGTGGCTGCTGTGGGGCTGCTGTGGGGCAGCTCTGGGCGGGCGGGCGCGGCGGCCATGGCGGGGCAGGGCGGGCGGCCGGCGGCGTCACAGCCCCGGTGTCGGTGCTGGAGCCCGGGTTTAGAAATGCCGCCGTTCGCGGGTTTGCAGAGCACCGGCGGCGCCGGGTCCGCTGCGGGAGGGCGGCGGTGCGGGCTGTTGTGCACGCTGGCCCTTCCTTCCGTGCTCCTTGTTTCCTGCCTTTTTATGGCATCGGTTGGTTGGGTGATTGGGCTTTTTGTTGTTTTGTTTGTTTTTTGTTTTTTTCCAGGTAGGAAGAGCAGTTTGTTCGGCTAAAGCGGCCGAACGGAGCCGTGGTTGTGGCACGGCATCGTGTCTCCAGGAGGAAGCGGGCGTTGATGGATCGGGAGGGGAAGTAACGAGCTCGGGGTGTTCAGAGCGGTGCCTTTTGTTGGCGCCTTTCTAAAATTAAACTGTTGGTGGAAAAATAATCTTTGTTACAGATCCAACTTTCCACTATTGCAGCGGAAGCTCGGTAGGCACTGGGACGCTCCTGCAGTTTCCCTCCAAGGGACGGAGGCTGAGGTTTAACATCCTTGATTTTTCCCTGTGTTTGTACCAGAGGAAGGAGCAGGACTCTGATACTTGGTGCTGACTTTTACCCTCCTTTGCCCTACTCTTCAATGTATATTTTTTGTATCCTTTCTTTTAAGGAACCCATTTTTTTTCCTGTAACTTATTTTTGAAGGCATAGCTTTATTAGCAAGCCGAAATTTTTCTTACCTTGGTACTTGCAGGTCATCTCCTGTTTACTTACGTATTGAAATTTCTCTAATACTAATCTTGTTGTCTGTTTTGATATCTGTTGATGACTTACTTACTGTCAGAAATGGTGAAATGTCACTCATAGAAGAACATGTTCTCGGAATATAGTGTATCTTCATAACTATTTGGGTAAAAAAACCAAAACGTGATAGAATTTTGTTTTAACAAAACAGCCAAATTGTGTACGTTTCCATGATTTTAAAAATCATGGAAATACAGGAGTGTACCACCATCTAGTTTTACTTGCATCAACAAGTGTAAATAAAAGAGATTGGTTTGGACTTCAGAATATAACAGATTCCTTTGACTTTTTTGTGGGAAACCAAAAATGCCTTGAAGGAAATGCTGTTGAAGTGCAAGTGCTTTTAATATTCTGATCCAGAAAAATATCCCCATGTAGTGCTAACAGAATTATGTCACTGGCTCAACCATGAAGGCTGAAATTAGGGTTTAAGTGGTCTTTTGTTGGTTCTCTGCAGGATGTGAATTTTACCTGCTGTGAACAAATTTTGTGATACTACAGTGCCCTGATAATCTCTGTAGTACTATTAAATAACAAGAGCCTTCAAGCTTCCTTTTGCATTCAAAAAAAAAACCTCCCAAAACCTGTTGTGCATTCAGCACACAGAAGTATGCATATTACATTCCTTTTATTTAATATGAGAATGTCAGTATTGCCATCCTACTCTTGTTCATGGAGTGAACAGGCAAACACAGTTTTTCCTTGGCAGCCTCTCTGGATCTCACTTGGTGACTAAGGCTACAGGAGTGCTCCATCTGCAAGGGTAATAAAATACTTTCAGTGCTAGTTAAAACATGTTTCTCACTCTTACCTGGCTTCTGTATGACCTTCAATCCTGTGATATGCAGATGTTTCACAATCTTCGGTTTATCCTTGTGAGATCATGATGAAGTGGCATTGCCTCCATTTTCCGAACATAATTTGAAGCCTGGAGGCAACAAGTGATTTTTTTTCAAGGCAGAGTAGGGAGTCAGTGCCAGGGCAGGGAAGTGGAACATGAAAATGTAGGTTCTGTGCCTTTGTGTCTTGCCCCGTAATGCATTTTCTTTTATCTGCTGCATCTGTTTGTTTCACGTATTTAAGATGTGGGTATTACTGCTTGGTAATTAATAATTTACATTTTGAGTATTACAGAGGGAGAAGGAAATGTTAACCTCACTGTGATTCAGAATATTTTTAGATTTTAAATTATATGTGTAACTATTAAAAATTCCCTATTTCCTCATCAGGTGATACATCTGATACTTATGATGTGTGAAGCAGGAACCAGTGGTGACATTTTTCCCCAGCGGTTTGCTGGTTTTACTGCGTGGAGGTGTGCTCCTGGGGATTTGTGATAGCTATTGCTACCAATGTATAGGTGATTTTAAGTGCCCATGTGCAATTGTCAAGAGTAAGATTCACACAAGAAAATAACGAGGATTTCTTTAATTAAGTAACATTGTTTTTGGGAGAATGTACAGAGCAATAAGCTTTTTCTTGGGTCAAGTTTGGGGAGAAGACACTGCCCTATGCCTTAGAGAGTGCACCATGAAACTCTGTCTTTGGACATGGAAGAGATGGGAAGGAAATGCTGAACTGGTTTCACTGTTTTCTCTCAAATGACCTACCTTCACTTCTGTCTTGGAGGGTTGTCTGAATTCTGGCCATGTACTCTGCAGAGCTCAAATATCCTATAGTCTCTTGCAGTGCCTGGGCCTGGCAGGGTCTGAAGCTTGTCTGACCCACTACATTTTATCTAGGGGAAAATAAAATAATAGGTCAGACAAGTATGCATGCTTTTCTATGACTTCTTTCTTAGCTCCTATCTCACTGGTTCACAGCTACGGATTTCCTCAGCAAGAAGTGATGTCTGTCTTTATATTTGACAGCCTAAAGTAGGCTGGTAGGCTTTTTGAATTTAGGTAAATTCTGTGTTTGTAGCATCCCATGATTATAACTTTCATGACTGCTTGGAAGAGGACTGCTTCTTTCCTGTTTTTGAACCTGCTATTTCATGGTTTTGTTCAATCCCCAGCCCCCAGTTCCTGTTTTGGGAGCCGATGAGGAATTTGTTCCTGTTCAGCCTTGACGTGCAATCATGCCTTGACAGACCTGTGGTGTCCCCTGCCATTGTTTTTTTGCCAAGCTGAAGTCTTAGGTGTATTGAGTCATTCCTATCTAAAATCCATTTCATATGGTTGCTAAGTGTGTTTTTGTAAACTAGCTCTGCCTTCCTTCATGCCCTTGGCATTAGGAAATCTCCTTCAAGTGGAGCTGAGCCTTGCAGACAGACCCCCACTGGGTTTTGGTCCTGCTGTCTCCAATCCTTATAATTATATCCTGGCCAAAGTTAAGAGGATCTAATAGGATTATTCATTTAGATCAATTCAAGTTCATTCAAGTTCAAGGGGTTTTTATTGCTAGAAACATCCTCTGTTTTTTCCTCTCAGATCTCACAAATAGTAATCTGTGGATAAGTTACTTCCGCCCCCCTGGCCCAGTTGATTGGCATTGTATAGCTCTTTGACTTCTTTAGTGTTTTCATTTTATTGTAAGTGGGGTGTTTTTTCAGCTTTCGTCTGTTTCTGGATCTCAGGGCAGCCACTTGATCTTTGTTATGATCTGTCAATGTTGCTAAGGCCTGTTTTGTACCAGAGGGTAGATTATAAGAATACACAAAAGAGTAACTGAAACTGGCAAGCACTGATACGTGTTTGAACACAATTGGTATATCCACAATAGCTGCACAGAAGGTATTCCAATAGCTAAGATGCTAGTCTGAGACCTGGATAGAGATCTCCACCTGCTACCAATTCCTTGTGACACCTTGCACAAAGTTAGGCTTTCTCTACGCTTTGAACTTTAGGAGCAAATCCCAGGACTTGACTCTAGCTGTATCCAAAGTCTGGCAAGATGAGGCTTATGCTTCCTTCATCTTCTCTTGAATCCTGACTTGAAGGATTCTTATGTATATGGGACAGAAGGACACCAAAGTATTCTCCCAAAGATTGTCTGATCCAGACTTGGATGAGCGCAGTTGAGGTGAGCAGTGTTCTCCAGCAGGAAATACAGGTTAGAGCAGTGCGAAAGCACCAGTTTGGGACTTGAGCATCCGTGGTAAGGAATTCCTGTCTGGGCTTAGTAGTCTGATTTAACTCAGGTGCTGGTGGTTTGCTCCAAGACTTGACCCACTTGAGGCTCGTTGAGCAGAGCCAGCTTAGGTGGTTTTGCATCTAAAAGTATCCAGAGTAGCAGCCACCTAGAGAATTTTCTTTTAAGAAAACTGCTTCCAAGTTTATTTGTATATGTTACGAAGTGCATTTTTGAGCATATGCTTTTATTTTTGTGTGTCTTTAACTGATAATCATGCCAGGGCAACCAGAATCTTCCCACAGGGAGTGAGGATTAACAGTGCAAAGAAGAACTTTCGAGGTGCTCAGGTAGTGTGATGATGGTCATGGGCAATGTAATGCCTTAGATCAATGTGTGTTTGTACTACCTGGTTAAAGGCTTCTTTTGAAAAAGTCAGCATTGCTTTCACAACAAAATCAGATATGTGTACCCCTTTCTCCCTTTATATACCCAGCACAGGAAAAAAATAAATTGCTCTTTTGCAGGTTGAGTTCACATTCTCTTAATCATTTGTTCTAGGTGGTTCTAGTGTGAGCAGCTTGCTAAAACAATACATGTTTTGTGCTTTTCATGTGAAGCTCTAAGTCACTGTGGTTTTATTGAATTAAAAGAAATCTAAGCTTTAAACAAATTGTTTCATGCCTATGAATTCCATGTAGGTAGGTACTTGGATTTTTTGGAAGAGATGGCATGCAAGCAGGTTTTTACTGTTAAAGACTGAGATGTGTTTAGTGACAGCAGAGCAGTATGTGTCAGAGTATGCCTGAGCACCTTTGCAAGACTAAGTTGTTTCCCACTTAAGCTTTGCAGGTGGTAGCAATAACCCAGTAATGCATAAGCACAGCTTCTGTAAGAGTTAATTCGCAATGGCTTTTCAGACAGCTGTTCCTAAAATAAATTCAAAATTTCAGAGATATAAAGCAAATAAAATTACGTAAAGCTGCAAGGGAAATATACCTGTTTGTAGAAGGAGATTGAAAAACTACAGCACATATAGAATTTGTACTGCTTTTGGGGATTCAGGAGTGCAGTACTGGGAAAAGCAATGTTAGCAGCATTCAGCCAGTGACAAACCTTTTTTTGATGAAGAATGGTGGAGGCACTTGGGTTAAACATTTAATTAGATCTAATTAGTGAGTAATTTTTTTAACCTTCAGACAGGATTATTTAAACTCTGCTTGCAATCATGTACAGATATATGTACCTGTTTGTAGACTTAAGGTTTAGGACAGAGGAATTAGATCATGCATTGAGTGGATGTGTGCTGTTAAATTCAGATTGCTTTAAGAGATATCATCTTTTATTCCTCAACTTATCTTCTGTCCTCATTCCTCCTGTGCAAATTCAAGAATTCCTGTGTCTGTGTTGTTCGTAAGGCAAGGCAGTAGGTTGTCACCCTACTGTGTGACTCTCTCCCTGAGCTTACAGGTGACGTCATTCCATTTAGATATTTCATGAGCAATAAATCACCTGTGAACTGCCATAGTTGCCCATTAAACTGTAGATTTGATTTCTGAAATGCTTTCTTTTTCCATGTGATCCAGTATTGATTAAACATGAGTCTTCCTCTCAACTGTGACAGTACTTACACGATAATTTAAAGTAATGACTATCTGTGCAAAGATAAATAAAATACTCAAGAATCACTCAGAGGTAATGCTGGTGTGTGAGAGGAAAATTGACAAATGGAAAAAATCTGTTTTTTCTCCCTAGAGAGAAGTTTGTAGAGTGCAATAATATTCTGCCATGCCTGAAAACCTTTTTGAACTTGCCATACCATACTTCTTAAATGTAGCTGTAGATCTTGTAAGAGACTGCAAAAGTCAAAATAAAAAGCTAAATAGAGTCCAGTACCCACGTGCAGTGGTGTGGTGGCCATATTTACTGCACACTAGTGTTCTTCACCATTCTTGCATGCTGTACAGCTGAGAGCAGAATGAAACACTTGAGTTTCAGGGTTTAACAGCTTTGGCCTTCTGTCAAGTGTGGTTGTAAGTGCAGGCACAATACAGGGAACTCATATGTTTGTAACAATTTGCTGGTAAACCTTCTGACTTGGATTGCTGTGTGTGAAAGGAATGGTTAAGTGCAGTGGCAGCTCATGTAGATTAGATTGTAGGACTGTTCTCTCTCCACCTTTGGATATTCTTTTGTTGCTAAGCTGGTTTCAATAAAGTAAAAAGCCTCCCTCACATGTGCCATATAAAACTAATAATCAATATTGAGTTACGTATTTTGGTTTTTAAATTCCAGCAAGTCAGGAAAATACTTTCAGGAAGTAAATCAGTAGTAATTCCTACTTTGTCCATCAGAGCTTTTAGTTGCTATGTGTCTAAGAGCTTTTGAAATTAGAAATGTGGGGTTTGTTTTATAATACAGAAACTATAGAGTGAATTTTAAAATTCAGTGAGTCCTTCATACATAGGCATGTTTTGGCATTCTCTATAAGGATTTACTCTGCAAAATCTGAGCTATTCTTAGGTTGGATGGAGAAGTTTCGTGTAGAGATCACTTACAGTTTTTGCAGACTCATAGTGGCAGACAAAGATTACTGCTTTTATTCAGCCTATAAGACAATAGATTACCTCTAGTGAGAATTAGGACTGAGGACAGAGAGGTCAAGCAAAGGAAGTGCTAGACGTCGTCTGGGACAGAGGTTGGCCAGGGACATTGGAAGGAAGCATCTTCTGTGATGTCTTGAATCTCAATGAGTTACACCCTTCTACAGTTCCTTCAGCTACTGCAGGCAGAACAATTAAATACTGCTTTGGGGTTGTACTTCCTTGTAATAACTACTGTCTCATGTATTTTCCTTAGATGTGTTTTCATGCAGAAAAGAAGTCTAAGCAGTTCAACAGTTTGTAATTTGCAAGCTAAAGTGATCCTTTCATTTTAGGTTTTGTTTCCATAAATAAAATCCTCTAGTTCTCTACAAGTGTTTCTAAGAGGGAAGAAACATTCAGTGCATTCAAGTTATACGTTAGTCATATTTCTTCTGATAAGACACAGGGGTGAAATCTTGGGAAGATAATACTGACATCAGCAGATACAGGACTTGTCATTTATTTTCACTACCATTTCATGCCTTGAGCAATAGAAAATCAGAAAAAAATAGTATGTTATTTCTTTTAAACACTTGAGGAGAAGCCAGTCCTTTAGAAGAGGGGATGCTGAGTTTCTTTCCAATCTACAACCTTCTTGTATGCACCAATATTGATGTGGGTTTGGTTTGAGTCTGGTTGCTGGTTTTTTACATGTCTCTGCACCTTTCTGAAGCCTGTGTTGTTAAGCCTCTTTTGTCTTAGGTCTGCTTTGAATGTATTTTCTTAATGTGTGGTTTCTTGTGACTGAGACCTGAGAATCCCAAAATCATCAGCCAGTGCTATGGAAGCCCGGTGTTGTGCTATTGAATACCATATTCTGCCAAGGTGTTTGTGGGTTTCTTTCTCTACATTGTGTGAAAAGAGGCCTCGGTCAGTGTGCCCCCAGGGCCATGTGGATCTTTGGCTCTGCCCTTCAAATTGATCATCCTGCCCATCAGTCTCAGCTCCCTTCCCATCTACTTCTATGCTCAAGCACATGCATGAGGTCTTTTGCCAGGTTTTGACTTTGGCTATCTTGTTTTGTGAGGCCTTATTAAAAGGCTTCTTGAATTAGAAGAAGGAAAGGATTCTCATAATTCTCTAGAAGAGCCAAGGGAAGGGCTTTATTTTGTCAAGTGTTTTATTCCTGTTAAAATGTTTATTGGTGCATGCTGAAAAGTGCCTTTTTCCCGATGTGCCCTGCCCTCAATATGTTAATTTGCATAGCTGTTGTGCCTCCGAGAGTCTTCGTGATGACAGTGGACTGGCTGGTTGGTGACTTACACTGCTAAATCATGAAGGCATCAGACTCTCAGGTCTCTCCTGTGAGGAAGTTGTGTAATTCTTGAACTTTTATCTGTGAGCCGTGGTTCCCAGCTCACTGAAGCCAAATGTGTCCAGCCAAAGCATTTCAGGGGTAGCCTGTTTGATGCTAGGATTAGTTTAGTATCTTAGTGCCCTCCCTAAGTTGTATTTTGTTGAGTTATAGCAAAGCCTCATTCTGTCCCCATTTTCCTTTGTCCTGTCAGTTTAAACAATTGTTGACCTGTTTAGTAGGTATCAGCACTGCAAAAGCAGTGTTATGGTGTGAGGAGACAACTTAAAGTTTTTTGAACCTGAGGGAGAGCAAGATCTTGGTGATGGGAACAAGGACTGTAGGCTGTAGGCCATGTTCTCCATTTATTGCTTTCAACATACTTGTTATATTTTTTTTGTAATCCCAAGACAGATTACTTAATTTATGTTGAAAACTAGGCTACTAAATTACTGAGTAAAGTACCTTAATTCATGTTCTTAACACTTGGTTAGTAAAGGTTCATATCAACATATTTTTATCTAAAATATCAACTTTATTTTTGAAGCATTGTCAAGCATAGCAAAAAAATACCAGTTATTGCAAAGCCCCCAGTTGAGAGTCATGTTGAATATCTGCTCTCTTCTGTTTTAGAGTTGAAAAAAAGTTAATTTAGGTTGTCACTTCTACCTTTTGCATATTGTTTTAAAGAACATATAATAGCTTTTCTAGTTATTCATCTCTACGGAGTTTATCAAATTAGGCAGAGCAACATTTGAGGTGGGATACAAGTGTGTCGGTTTGCAAGGGCTTCAGCAGTCTGTTCACTGGTGGAGAGTTTGCCTGTATCCACGACTGAACAGCTCCACATTCTAGGATTTAGCTAGGTTAACTGCCGTGTCTTTCTGAAGCCTCAGAGGGACCAGCCAAGCCTTTCATTGTGGTTTTGTCACTCCAGCGCAAAAAAAAAAATTAAAAAAAATTCCTTTAACTGTCTCATTAGTAAACCTTTTAAATTCTTCATAGTTTGCATCTTCATAGGAAGTGAGTTGTAGAAATCTAGCATAGCTTTTACTGGTATGTTTGCTCTCTCGTACACATGTATGTATACATACTCCAACAGATACATGTTCCATGGAACCCTTAGTGGGTTATCTGCAGAATTGATATTGGTCTTTCCACTGCATGAACAGTGATGCCGTAAACAAGAAAATAGATTTCCCTATTAATAGTGTCAAATATCATTGTGCTGAGCTGACGTTGACATAGGCCAAACAACCACAGAGTGGATGCATGCTTTCTCTGAAGGAAGCAAGGCTGTCTGGCATAGTGATGCTTTATGCCCTTTAAAAAAAGGTACTAAACATATTCTGGTTAGAAATCCATAGCTCCTGCAGTAATGCTTGGCTTCAGAAACTGGGTTGGGAGTGGGTGGATGGCTGTGGTCTGATGCTGAGACTATGCTCTCAGCATATTTGTGGTACGCTGGATTTTGAAACTTCTCAGCCAACAGTGAAAGTTCTGTGAATTGTTTCAGAAAGGTAAACAAGCAGGTCTACTGAACTAGCTATAGAATTGAATAGTATATAAATAATAATTGCCTTATTGTTAATTTTGGGTGGTTAACTAGATTCTTAACTCTGCCTGAGATGTTTATAGGTGTCACTGAGCTATAGACTTTCACAGATGGCCAATCTGCAGGTGTGAAGTTTGATCTGATTCAGATACCTAAAAAGTGCCTTAAATCTGAAGCTGTGAAGCTGTTCACCCATCTCACTCTAAGATGGGCAAGCAGAATATTTTAGATAAGCTATTTTCTGGAAATGTTTATGTTTCTCCTTATGGTGAAAATAGGCAAGAATTGCAGGGTCAGACAAGGTGTCATCATTCATTTTTAAAGGCAAGTCAAATGCACCCCATATTTGGGTTCTGACAGTTGGCTGTTTAGTCAAGAAAAGTCGATAGGGGTTTTGGCTTAGCTGATTGCTTTCTGAAATGATCAACAGTGAAACAGGGAGTGGTCCTCACAACCAGTAGTATCAATTAAGTTGCTGGGTTTTGCATTGAACGGAGCTGACTGACAGCTCTCTGTGCGTCCATTACCAGTGTGTGGGCACAAGGCAGTGCAGTGTATTCAGCACTGCCTGCTGCCTCTGTGGGGGAGTGGGGTAAAATATTATATACCTCCTCTGATCTACATCTGGGTGAAACAGATGTCTCAGTAACTTCTACTAGCTTCTTGTAATGTGATTAAGCTCTTAGGAGATGACGCTAATACTGGAAAATAGATACAAATTAGTGACACAACAGGCTAGTTGCTCTACTTTTTTTCTACCTTGGGTGATTTATATTGTTGCTTTATTTGATTTCATTATTGTGGCAGTGTTTCTTAATTCTGAGATTTTGGCCACCTGTATATATAAATGTATTTTTGAGAACAGAGTTTTCATCTGATTGCAATTATGATCAAAATTGCATATAATTACCACTTTTTGAGAAGCAAAACTTGAGAAGCATTCATAATAGCCATTGCTTGCAGTGGTGTGTTTATAGATAGATGGTGAATTCTTTGGATTCAATTTGATGTATTTCAAAGTCTCCTGAATATGGATTACCATCAAAGACATATTCTTGGTTTTATGCATTTATATTTTCAGATAAGTCTTGCATTTAATGTCATTTATGTTTAGATACAGGATAGAAGAAGATTAAGAAAAGCAGAGTTAAACTGTCAAAATTGAGAGAAGATGCAGTGCTTTGAGAATTTTCAGGACTGTGTCTGTGTATGATATTCCAAAATAAGGGGAACTTTGCCATACATGATTGCTTGGCATTTTAGCTTTCAGTTACCAAACCAAAACTGATCTCCCAGTCCTGATACGTGAATAGTGTCAGAGTCCAATACTCTCCAACCAGCATCTTTTAGATATTCTACATGTGGAGGGTATGATGTTTAATATCTAATTTCCTCACCTGAAGATAGTTGGTATTACAAGGGATTTCTGATTTAGCAGAGTAATGCAAATTATGCTGAAAATGTCATACCGTTGTAAATGACGCGTTACAAAGTAAAACAGTTGCAATACACAGTTCAGTCACAATATCAATGTGATTCCCATTACCAGTCTTGACAATATTCTCACTGGGCATCCCCAGTTTTTGGGAAGAAATATGTGGCTTGAATTACAATATGTCTCAAAGATTTTTGCTTTCATCACTGAAGAGAACTGGTTTGAATGTTTTCCCTCATCTTACAAAAAGCAGCCTAAAGTCCTCCTGCAAAACTAGTAATACAACAAGCTGACCCAGGATAGTCCTCTTGGGATTTTTGCTTACTTCTCCTCCTAACCTGACCTTACTCAGGTGCCACCCAGCTCTCAGTGCTTTTGTCGTAATACTCTTGGATGGAGTGTGCTGTCATGGGTGAGTAATACTTGTCTTGCGTGTTTGTGGATTTAAGAGACAGCCTTCTCTTACCAAAGCTTGGCTTACTGGGAGAAATTTGCCTTGAGTCTATAGTCTCATCTCTGGAAGTGGCCTGTTGTGTTGGTAGGTGAGAAAAGAAAAACAAAGAGAACAACAACAACAACAACAAAAAAGTTGAGGGAGGAGGATGTGGTGGCATAAAAATATAGATAGAAGGGAGTGCTACATTTCTCTTTCAGGTCCTGTCAAGCTCACAGCAATTTTCAAGCTTAGAAGGTTGTATCATTCATGTGTTTAATAGCCCTTGATAGACTCTTCTTCCATTAATTAATCTAAGAGCTTTCAGGTTTCCACACAGAGGTGAAGAAATGCGATTCTGAAGGAAGGCTGAGAGTGCTGGTATGGGAGCTGCCAAGCAGTGGGTAGGATAGCAAGTGTCTGCTCAGTCTGCGATAGTCATTTTTCTGACTCACCTAGCATAACAGTTGATTGTGTAGGCACCCCATGAGTGGCCTTTATTTCTTTTTTTTCCCAACATGTAGCTTGGATGTGAATCAGTATCTATTGCCATAGAATTATCTTAGCTTGGTCTGAGAGGAATTGTACCCACCATTGCAGAGAAAATAACTGTTTGCAGGTTGAAGCAGTCCAAGCATTGACTGCTTCTATTCCCCACTCCAGGAATTTATTTACCAAAACTAGTGTGTTCTGTCGAAATGTTCACCTGCTCTGAGGAGGAAGAAGCAGCTGCAGGGAATATGGGACTGCTTTTGGGATTCAGAGTGACACAAGTCAGTTACACACTCCTTTTTTTGTCCAAGTGAATACTGCTAACAGCATAATCAGTGTTGTTGTTGGTATGTTTGGAATACTAGATATGGTGCAAAGCGTTGTGTGTTTTCACTGCTGGCCATTTGTGCCAGAAGGGTTGGAATTCACTTATCTGGAAGCTGATTCACTTTCCCTCAGGGAAAAAAACCATGCATTATCTTGGTGAACTCCTTGCACATGCTTTGAAGAAATAATTAGGGAGTTCTGAATTGAAACTTGCTTTAATGCTTAAAGCAGTTGTTCTATTAAAATCAAGGCCTTCACCAATTGCAGGTGTGTAGGAGGCGCTGGCTATTAATACATCCCTCCTCCCATTACTGTATTTAGTTCATGAAATAATGAACTGCTAGCATCTGGGGGGGCATAGCTTTCTGGAGAATGCACAGATAGTATTTATTTATTTTTATTTTTAACCTTAGCCCCTTAGATTATCAGTTTTCAAGTGCTGCAGTGCTGTGTCCTGGAGGCGCTAGTAATGTCCAGTGCTTTTGCTGCTTCTCAGAGCTTTGAGGTAGCAAGAAGAATGGAAGAGGCACATCTTCTGATTTTATTGTTGATACTGAAATTGCGTGAGTAGGGTCAACATTGTAAAAACTTTCAGTGGGCTGATACATTTTAAAAAACAGAAGCAGGATGGACTTGAGCAGAGGAGTAGTACCCTACATGAGAAAGCTGATCTTCCTGCCTTTGTTACTGAACTGTTACTGTGTTGTCTTGTATCTTACAAGCTTCATTCCTGGGAATGAAGCCTCTCCGGTATTTTTTTAACACATTTTCTTCCAAATATCTGTATTTATTGGTTTATTAGAGACCTGGTTCAAGGGAACCCTATAAAGGAACTCCATTAATGATTTTTTGCAAATGTACTGTGAACAGTGGCTGCTGCAATTCTCCCCCAAACATAAAGGATTTAGCTAAATTGCTGCAGTACCTTTACAGTTATGCTTTTGCAGAACTTCAGCTACACCATTTTTCCTAAACAAAATCATCTCTATGGCAATTGCTAAGACAGTTGTCTGTTTCAGGATGATCAGGACATCCAGTGTCTGCAAATCCAAGAACTCTGTTTTAGCATTTACACATTCCATTGAAAGTGGTGTCTTGTGTGAGGAACAAACTTTGTTAGCTTTGGAAGCATTCTGTCTTCCACTTGTTTTCTCAGTTCACCTGACCCTGATCTCTGCCTAATCCTTTTTATCCCCTTCTTTTTCTAAGAGGTTTTCCCCTTGGCAAGGTATGCAAACTTGGAGTTGGATGACTAGCTATTACCTTAAAATGAATGTTAATTGGATATGAATTGATCTGTAGCAATATGCCATCTCCATTATCTCAGCCTACTCCAGTTAAGAGTACAGCACCTAAGACAGCTCTCAAGAGTGAGAAAAGCTCCTGCTAATTCCTTGTTCTTAAAGAATTACATCTAATTCTTCCTCTTTAGTTGCTAGAAGGAATCTTGTTATTGAAAGACAACATTTTGTGTGTGTCAACCTAATTGTGTGATTTAATTGTCTTCACTTTTATTCCTACCTGTCAGTTATTAAGAATTTTTTGCTCTTTTTTTCTTTTCTTTCACTGACTGTGCCATGACTCACGCATTTTTTATATGGCTCCTGATGACACGACAGAGAAGTCCATTGTCTCAGTGCTCAGTTTACAGTGCTCTTGACACTGAAGTACATTGAAAGTGCTTCAGTAGTATTACTCACCTGAGCCACTTCTGTAGAAATTCTTGGTTAGTGACCTAAGAAATACCTGCTCTCCTGAAATAAGTGCAGCGAGGTGGATCTCTAATGCAGTGTGTGATTGTACATTCATTGGTGGCAGTGGGAACTGGGGTTTTTCTGACTGTTTTTCAAGAAGCATCTTCCTTTGCATCCCAGTTTAGCTGTTAGGTGATGTGATTTATGGTGCAGACTTCGGTGAGTCTGTCTTCTCATTTTTTCTGGATTTAGCATCATAGAATTGTTTGTCTTGGAAAAGACCTGTAACATTATTGAGTCCAACCATTAACCTAGCACGGCCACCACTAAACCATGTCCTTAAGTGCCATCTGCATGTCTACCAAGTCCATCTACATGTGTTTTAAATACTTCCAGGGATAGTGACTCTACTACCTCCCTGAGCAGCCGATTCCAATGCTTCACAGTACTTTAAGTGACGTAAATTTTCCTACTACCGAATTTAAACCTCTCCTGATGTAACATGAGACCATTTCCTTTTGTCTTGCTGCTTGTTACTTGGAAGAGACCAGGCTCACCTGGCTATGGCCTCCTTTCAGACTGCTGCAGAGAGCAGTAAGGTCTTCCCTTCTCCCTCCTTCTCCAGGATAACTCTTCACAGGCTGCATGCCCAATTCATCCCTAGAGAACCTTGCATGGGCACAGGTTTTTATTTTTTATTTAATGCATGGTAAGTTTCATTCTCTTCAGGTGTTCGTTTCTACTTGCTGCAGAATTAAATCAATTCCACTTGTTTCATCTCTTTGTTTTCTCTCTCCCACCAGGCATGCTAATAAAGGACAAGTACTTTTATTGAAGTAGATATACTTTTTGCTGTGGGCCAATACTGTTCTGTGATTGAAAAATAAACATTTTAAAGAAATTCAAGTGCCTTGAGAGCTTCTGGAAGGCTTTTTTGGGAAAGACAGGGCGTGTGGATCAGCAGTATTCGTATTTTATGTAAACATTAAAACCCCATGTTGATTGTATTTACTGTGCACATTCTTATGTTACTGTTTTGTCCTTGCATGTTGCCGTTGAGGCTATAAAATCAGGGAAGAGATTTTAATGTGGCAAAAGCCTGGCTCTGGCTTTACCGTTCCTAATGAACGGCACCTTTGGGTTAAAGGTTTCATAAACATTGTGACTGTGCTGGTGCCTCTGTGGGCAAGTCTGCAAGATAAACCTGGTTGCCAGTGCTGCACTTCCTGGTGATCTGTGCCGTGGTTGAATTTACAGACCTCCAGCTTATTAGTCACTTCTTTAAAAAATCCCTATGTTTTAGGAACAAAGGGCACAGTGTCCCAGTGGAAAGTGGGAAGCCTGATGAGGATTTGGTGAGAACCAGCGGCTGCATTGCATCCGCTCTGTCTTCTTGTCCCCTTACATTGCTCTGTTCCTCTCTACTGGTAATGATTTATAAGTTTTCCACCTACAGATTTTGTTAGCTCATAATCCAGCTGTCTGCTGCCTTTCCAGAGAGGAGAGACAGCTGCTGGCTGCATGCTGACATGCTTCCTCTCTGGCAAAAGTGCAAGGGCAGCTCTTCCTCTATGCTGCTCGAGTTCAGTAATTTGCATTTAATCTTGGCTTGCTGCTGAAAGGGGTAGAAAACCCTCTTGACCCCAAGCCCGAAACTGTAACTGTGAGAGAATGAAAACACCCAATAACATTGCTGGATAAAAAAGACCCAGTAAAGCCTTTTAATGTCCTAGATATTCTTGGGTGGGGGGGTAGAGAAAAGATTGCCCTTGATGTGTGGGTTGGGATGTTTCCTTCATAGCAACTCTACCATGTATGCTTCTATTTTATTTGCCTTTGTGATGAGTGCCCTTGTCTTACATGATATCTCAGCAAAGGGAAGGAGATGGAAATAATTCCTGCCAAGCATCTGTTCCTGTGAAAGCTGGTGGTGCTGTGTTGGTGGTGTTCTGGCAGCTCTCTCCATCGCCCTGTCAGTCAAATGCCATCAGCGCCAGTCCCCGCAGCAGCAGCAGCAGCCTGTGGAGCAGTGATGCTGACCCCCACACCCCACTCCAGCGGGCTGACCAAAGGGTCACTGCCTGCCCTGGGGGCTGTATTTTGTGCCCTGCATACATAGAGCCATAAAATCTTGGTAGTTTTTATTAAACCGTTGTTCTTTTTGCTATGTTGTCTGGCATTGATTCCCTTCTCTCTAACTAGGGCAGTAAAGTTTCGCTGCTGTGAAGCAACTGTTCTCAGATTCATCTGAGCGTGTTAATGTTTGAAGAATCTCAGATGATTCTGATATTTTGGTCAAAAGAAGTGTAAGATGATGCTTAGAAAAATAGTGTTGCTTTTAATAAAGGTTTTCAGTATGGTTTTTTTTCAATTTAAGCAAAGTGTTTCCAAGAACAAATGGTAGAAACTTCAGCCTTACCAAGGCTTTAAATAATTCAGGAGTTAATCATCATAAGAATTTCCCTGTGGTGTGGATAAAAGACTGCATTTTTCTAACTTATTAAGCGAGTTCATACTTGCTGAAGCAGTGAAGAAACTTTTACTTCATCTGCTGCAGGTTTTATAAATTAATTTTATTCATTAATGCTGGATTTATTAATTAACTGTTACAATTTTTATTAATTGTGTGAGAAGGAGTGGTTGATTAGAGTAACTGCTGTATAATATACATCTGGATATTTACAGCTATAGGTGTCCCTCAGTTTTATTTTAACTGTTTAGGGTCTTGAGCATGAAAATGAGGAGCAGCTGTCAAGAAAGCCTAGCTCCTGGACTTCAAGCAGTCTCGGGAAAATGTGCAAACTCACCAATTTATAAACTTTTAAAGTATGAATCTGTTTTATACAAGCCTGTTAACTAGAATGGGAGTGGAATTTGGTAAACTTTAAAGTCATGCATTTTTTTAATTTTTCTGATGAATTTTGTAGCTGCAAGTTAATAATTAGCAGGCTTAGATATTTTGTGGTTTGTATGGAAAATGAACCCATTGTGGAGCATGGTGCCAGGTTCTGCACTGCTCTGACATCTGCTTGAGTATTGAGCAGTAAATTGAGAGTAAAGCTTCTATTGCTGAGCCTCTCCCATCTTCTGGTGAAGAGTGGAGTCTGTGAAAGGAGTGAGCTGTTATCTCCATATCTCTTGCTTGCTTTCCTGCTGATATTCATATGAATCCTGAAGGATGTTGGGCTGCAAGATACAAGTTTGGTGGTTTGGGTTTCCTTTTGGAGGCTATTTCCTTCCTACCCATATCTGTCCTTAAGATCCTTACTTCACTGAAACCATTACGACTTCTCTAGTTGCCATTTCAAAATTTGCCATTGGCTTTGAGCTGCCCAGGTTCTGTACCTTTCAAAATGGAGAATATATACAATAGTTCAAGGTCTTATGTGATTTCAAGGTTTTAGAGCTACCTGACACCTGAGAGGCAGGCTGCACTCTCTGATGCAATCAAATGTGCTGTGCAAGTTCATATGCTACCACCCTGAATTTACAGCCTTCAGCCACCACTTCTGTGCTGTTGTTTGTTTTTTCTTGATAAAGGAAAAAAACACCCACCTTTTTCATTGCATTCACTTCTGTAAATTTTAAAATAGTATCTAGGCACCTGTTGTGGTAGCAACAGTACTTTAAAATCTCATTTTCAGGAGCTGATACCATTCTGGACTGTCGTATAGATTGCCCAGTCTCAAGATGCTGTTTCTTAATGAAGGAGCTTGAGCCAGTGCTTGAGGCAGTGCCTTATAAAGCCAGACCCTCACTGGAGCAGATTAAAGCACAGTACATTTAAAGCTAAATATAGAAGAAGGCATATCCTGTGTTCCTAGTAATTAACTATCCAAGAGTCTCTTCTGTTGCACTGAACCTCTAGTCATTAAGTCTGCCACAAGTTGTGAGTCCTGCTTTAACTGCTTTTTAAAAAAATCTTTCTTCCAGCTGTCTTAAAGGACATATTTTATGTTCACTGGCAACAGTTAAAATCCGTAGTCAAGCTTCAGATGCATGCAAGTTTTTTTGCAGCTTAAAAATACACTGCATCAAAGGAAAGAAGTCTAGTGTTAGAAATTTAGTGTATACATTTCTGTCTTTTATAGAAACTGGGAAACTGTACCAGTATGCTGGGTTGAAGGCTTTTTTTGTGTCTTCCTTAAGGAAGTGGGCACTGTCGACCCCAGCTTGACAGCATGTTTGTTCCACAGCTCTGGACAAGCTGTGAAAAGCGAATTAATTCTTACGGTTCTTACCTGCTGTGTGGCTCGCTTGACACTTTCTTTGCAAACCTCATGGGCTCCTCTTGCCATCTCGTGAAATGAACATTTTTAGAATAAGGTGTAAGTTGTCCAGGCAAAACATAAAAACAAATCAAAAATGCCTAGGTGAATGTTACAGATCATTCTCTTTACAAATAACTGAAGGTCAGAAAGACAAAGCAGATAAGTATGTCAAGTCTAGCCAGTCACTGGGTAGAGGCTGGGCTGTTGCTTAGACTGCTAGATTATCTGCCTAATTAACTTGTAAAGCACCTCCAAGCTGTCTCATCAGGGGAAAGAGCCTTTTGAGCTCTGCTGTGAAGGCACTCTTGGATCCTACAGCACTTTGAAAGATCCCGTGATATCATGGTTTGCCATGTTTAACTCTCTTTGCAGATGAGCAAATCCTTTTTCCAGAAGGCTGTTTAGTGTTGCAGTTGTTTCTAAATGCTCCTTGGTCTGTTACAACTGCAGCTTTAAATCTCAGTGACGAGTGTGAATCTCAGTTGCACTGCTTGTTGTGTATTTGTGTTTTTATGACTTACCGGAAGCAAACCCAGTCTTGACTCTGAACTTTACTGGCTATTTCCAGTTCATGTGCCTGCAAGCAGAGTTTTTGACTGTGGATAAGTGGTAAACCTAGACCAGAAAGCATTTGAAATGCTGCAGAAGTGGCCAGCTAGGGATGTTGCCTCTAGAAGTCTGGTGAATGGGAATATATTGTATAGCTGGAGCATTTTTAAGAGAGTTAAATGAACTTTCAGGAGTAGGGAAAACACTACTTGGGTAGTAAGGTGTGATCGATGGCTTCTTTCTCAGCCATGGAGCTTGAGTTTCTTTTCGTTTGTGGTAGGAAGCATGTTGGCAAATCTGTGTACTTCTAAACTAGACCTGTAGAGTCCACAATGAAGAAATACAAATAATACAGATTTCTGTGAAACTAAACTTATTAGAAGAACATGCTCAAAGTCTTGCATGAGAAAGCTTAATTTTGGACAAGCAACTCATATGTAACAGTGACCTAATGGCCTGCAGGGTGTGAAGTAGGTGGCCTCTAAGTCTCAGGGCTGGCACATGCTGTGGGCAGGACAGGGGGATGACCTGCAGTGATTCCTACATGCTGTAAAGCTTCATTTTACTTGCTGCTGTTTGCATTCAGCTCTTGGTTTAGCTGCTCTTTGCATAAGCTGTGTTTTGTGTGATGAAACTGATTATATCCCAAGCTTAAAAATAGTTCTGTTTTCTTTAGATAAAATGACATTAATACATTATCACTTCTCAATTTTTTTGACACTGTGTGTTGAGATTTGCTGTAAAGGTCTGAAGTAATACAAGCCCAGTATTTTTGCTGTTGTGTGATGGGCCATGTAGGTCCTTAACTCTGTATTTATGCACAAAGTTGACAGGGTGAGGGATTTGTTTATCTTCTGTTATTTTTGCAACACCCACATGCTTTTCAGAACTAAAAGTTACTAAGATACAGTGATGCTTGTAAGAAATGTTTGATTAGAATTTGATGCTTAAGGCACTGTCTTTGTGGTTAGACCACAAAGTCTTGTCTAGAGCTGGACAGCGCGTAACCCTGGGCATCCATCTGCCTGGTGACCGTGCCAGAGGGTGAGACCTGTGCCATGCAGAGCCTCACCAAGATGGTTCCCAGTCCTCTGCCTTAGTGGCCTCTGTGTCCCCAGCACCCCTATCAGCTGTGTGGGCAGTGGTGCTGTAGCCCTGCCCCAGGAGTGAGGGCAGCGACTCCATCACCTTCCTGTTCGGTTTTGAACTCTCACGTTTTATTACAGAGATGCCAACAGCCAGATTTTAAGAGAAACATGTCATTGAAGTTATCCTTGGATTGTAGTGCTCTTCATCATAAAGATAATGTGAATTGCTCTTGGAATATGTGTTAAGAACTTTCTTTACTTTGCACATGTTGGGATTTTGCTACACTGAGTCTTTATTTTGCCTTTAGATTAAACTGTTGTCTGTAAATGCTAGAGTATAAATATTTTTCCTTTTTTTCTTTTTCCAGAAATTTTATGAATAAGAATCAGAAGCCGGTGCTAACAGGCCAGCGGTTCAAAACTAGGAAGAGGGGTAAGTTGCATAACACTTTTTGCTTTATTTTCCCATTTGTTAAAATGACTAGAAACAGAGCAGGTGGAATAGTTGAAAGTTCAGCTAAAAGATTTTTCTCCCCTTCTTTTTAGCCATTATAAGACTGAAGATACTACTTTTAACTAAGCTCTATGAATTCTATTATTTTTGCTATATATCCTAGGACTTTAAATAAATTTGGGTTTATTAGCTATGAAGTCTTGTGGAAGCTTCAGTTAAAGATTAGATGCTAAATGAGTTTATAGTATATTTACATATGATGAAGAAAACTTGTTAGATGTTTGGTTTGGGTGTTTCTTAAAATGTCCTTTTCAACTAAGAAAGCAAAATAGGAGCTTTTAATTAGAGGTTGTATAAAGAAAATTATCTGGGTTTTTTGTTTTGATTTTAATTTTTATTTCTTTGACTCAAATCAATGCCATATCTGTAAGTGAACCTTTCATATCTAAAAAGGAATTTTACCTTCCTTCTCCATGAGATGGTCAGATCATCTCACTGGCCCTGCTTTCAGGTCAGAAAGAGGTCAGAAACTTCCTTTTTCACAAATATTTATTTCTCCTGTGTTAGTGTAGTCCTTTTTTTTAATTGTTAGAACAATTGTGTGAGTCTCATTTTACTCATTGTGATACTGATTTTCTGTAAACATGACTAACACTTTGTTTCATTAAGTACAGTAGAGCATCAGTTTTTAGAGAAAGCAGAGTGGTGCTGATTGTACTGACCATCAAGGTAGTCTGGCACAGCGGGTGTTACCCTAACGCGCTTGTTCATACTATACTCAGAGTTCACTTGTTGCGGTTTAGGTGGTTGGGATGGGTGCCCAACAGTTCGAGGCAGAGAGACAAAATATATGTCATTAATTATTTTATTCCCTTCCAGCTCCTCCACCAAAAAAACAAAACCAAAAGTCTGGTTTGTGAAAAGAAGGATCAGATTTTTTGGTGGTGTAATAGTAGATTATTACAGCAGACACAGGTGGGATTCCTATCTGTCATGAAACAGACTTTTTCTGTCTTGACTTTCCTGTTCCTGATCAAAAGGTAACACCTTGTCTAAATGTCTTGTAACAGAAAATGTAAATAAGTGCATTTTCTTAATGTGGATGAGAGAAACAAAGAGTTGGTAACCTTTCTCAGAAAATTTCAAATTCTATCACAAGTCTGAAGAGCTGAATGATGAGTGTCTAGAGATCTAGGATGATCATGAAGCTTAGATAGAAATTGTGAAAGTTTGGTTTCAGTCATGTTAAAAAGCAGTGCCAGCTTTCTCTTGTCTTTCCTCCCTTGCACCCACCACTTCTTCAATTTGTTTCACAGGTACAGTCTCTTAAATGCAAAATGTCTTTCCTATGGTGCACATACAATGTTTGTAAGGATAACGGATTAAAAAAGAAACCAGTATTGTTTGTAATTAAATGTCATGATGCTCCAGTAATTAGAGGGATTAACTTTCTATCAGCACAGTCGAGAGCGTTATGCAGTGGGAGCTATACACTGCATTAATTCACAGCCATATAGATGTAGCCAGAGGAGTGGAATTAACAATCCCTAAAGAAATCCGTCTAGCAGATCAGCCAGTAAAAGCACTCAGACATGCACACTGCTGGATTGATCCCATGTGTTTTTCAGTCTAGGTCAGTCAGTTGTGGTAAATATGTTATTTGATAAACTTGTCTTAGAAAATGTTCCCTCTCTCTCATAGAGACTTTCACCTTGTATTTTCCACTGAGTTTGGCATAATCTGTCCTAATACAGATTTGGTCTTTGACTCCTATTTAATACAAGCAATAATTAGAATAAATAAAGATATTTGATTTGTAATTCTGTGCTTATCCCTTGGATTTCTGTTTACAGTGATTGGAAGTAGCCTTAGGTAACTCACGGACTATGTGGAAGAAGAAAAAGACGTGGCGGGTGGACTGAAAGATTGGTTGGGGTTTTTCTTTTGAGGGAGGTTACTTAAATGCGACTGTGGATATTAAGTGGCTTTAATATAGAAATTTTAACATGCAAGCACTTTTGTACTCAAAGCATAAAATCTCTTCTTCAAAAGTAGTGTCATCCTGGTTGCTTTAATATTTTAATATCCTGCTTAGAAATTTGTGGATACTTGTGTCTTTCTAGAGGGAGACTGCTGAGGAAGAGAAATGGCTTCCAAGTATGTTTATTCCCTTTTGTTTCCATATACTTGTGTATCTCTGCAGTGTCACAGGTTGTTTATCTTTGACTTAAGACTAAAAGATACCAATAGCGTTTTTTTATGCTGAGTTTCAGTATATTGGGGAGTCCCAAAATGTCACCCAGGTAGGACAGAGTGCAGTAGCTATGGTTTGATCATGACATTTCAGTTTTTGGAGACTGTTCTGTCATGTGTAACAGGCAGGTAGAGGGTCTGAAACATGCACATGCTGGGGACAGTGAGCTGCATGTTTTTATCTATTTGTGTCCCATGATACTTCTTTTTCCCTTCTGCAGATGCCTGGAGCACTGCCATCTCAGCAAGGTGTGACACTGCAGTCAGGCATCTAATAAAATTAATTGCATATGTGAATTCTTATTTCTGGTCAGCTAGCTGCAACTAATCCCAGGTTGTGAACAACTTCTGAGCTTTCAGAGAGCAAAAAAGAATAATACAATGTTTTTTAATTTAAAGTTCGAAAGTGTGCTTAATGTCTAAAATATCTTTGAGAGAGGACCATGAAGGAGGAGCTTGTAAATCTCACCCTTCCTAGTTACATTGATTAACCAAATGAAAGGAATAAGCCTTGCATGCAGCATATATAGTGGCAAACATTTAAATCACTTTAAAAAGATTTGAAGGAAGAAAAATGATCCTGTTAAGGGAAGAACCTTCCAAGGGAAGGAGACATCTCACAGTTCCTATCAATCTAGGCAAATAAAATAGTTTGGTTAGTTCTTGGTATAATCTCTGTACCTGTTGAATATTCCTTTTCCAGTGAGGGTCAGCAGTAGTTGGTGTCTGGCCAGTACTTGTGTTTATGGAGCAGATACATGAGATGTGGACTGCATTGTCTGAATGCATGCATGCAAAGGAATGTCTTCGTGTCTTCTGAAATGGAAGAGGGAAAATTGGAGTAGCAAAAATGCCAGTAGGTAGTAAGGCAAATTTATGTATCCAGACAGGTGACAAATATGTGCAGGACAAAAAGCTTCCCAAAGCATTAACAAGATCAAACAGTGCTCATTGAAGTAAGTTGACAGGCAATACCTGATACCTAGGTTCATTCCCATGGTATAGATAATACAGGGTTAATAAAAGCTAAAAAAAGGGTGCACAATAAGCTAAGCAAAATGCTGCATAGTACTTTTGGGTAGAAAATTATCTAATAAAAAATCAAAATTAGCACTTTTACATTACCTTGTTTGGCCCCTCTTCTTACTTCATGTTATCTTTTTTCTTTCACAGAATTACAGTTGTGGGCCTTCTGTTGAAGAGATAAAATTAATTCCTAAGGACAGGGCTATGAATGTACTTTGTGATTTTCTTAGAAGCAAAAGATAGGAAATAAGGATCTGGGAACATGCTGAAAATGAAAAGCTGTGTATAGCACTGCTGCAGTGGATATTGTGTGCATCACATCTGCAAGCTACACCTGCCTCTGCTAGCCCAGGATTGGAGCTGTGCTTGTTTAGTAATTGTGCACTTGACAGCTCAACAGACTGTCACCCCTTGTTGGTGATGGCTTCTTATTCACCCTCTTGTACTACATCAGCATATTCCTCTTCAGTACATTAGCTTGGTAGGAAAATGTTTCAATAAAATTATAAATCGCTTTTCATGCAATGAATTCACCTCTCATTCCTGTGTAAATTTTTAGATTGTGATAGACAAGAAAATAGTAGGGTACTACAGATGAGAGGAGGACTTCTGGAGCAGGGGAAGAATCTATTTAAAAGAGCTAAGAAATATTAATCATGGTATTTGTGTTTGTACTGAGCGCTGTGTACCCATGATACCAAGCATATAATACCTCCAGTTTAGATGGGAACATCTTAAATTTTTAGGCAAAATACATTTGAAAAAGTAAAACAGGATTTTTTTAACTCTTAAGACAAAAGTCTGTCTTCTTGTTGGTTGATACGTCATCAAGCTTTTTTTTTTCTACCCTTCAAATAATACATACTTATTTGGCAATCCAAAAGAGAATAATTATACTCAGATGCTTGTTTATGGGTGGAACTGTGTTTCTTGTGCACAAATAAAACTTCCTGAAGTACACATACTAAAGTACTTATTTGAGTAAAAGACTGGTTTGTTTGGCTGGTTTGTTCCTTGTTTTGGGTTGAATTTTGTACTTCAAGTTGGAGGAGAGCTGCAGCTGAGTATTTGGTAACAGGTCTGGTGGCTCGGATGGGATTCCAGCAGTATGCTTCTCTCTAGGCATTTCCCCAGAGCACAGGCGTGTTCTTCGATTCCTCTCTCAACCCTCTGGTTTGTCCATGATGGGTGTGCCCTGCAGATAGGAGAGGTGACTCCTCAAAACATAGACTCCAAGTTTTCATCACAGCCAAAGTCGAGGTAACACGGCTGAGAGCCTGAACATCTCCAAGGTCTGGTATGAAGTAAAAGCCTGGGAAGAAGTCATTTGCAGTCCAGAGAACGGGCATATTGAGTAGTGTATTGGGTGGTGAGAGTGTGGTAGTGGAGAATCTAGGTTGGCTCTTTCTTTGTGCGCATCACTTCAGGATGAGCCAGAGCTGAGAGCAGATGGTTGCATGAGCATATATATGGTTGTCCATGGAGTTGTCTCAGTGGTGGTCTGAGGAGGTCAGACCAATATGGGGAAGCAATCCATGTGGAAATGGGTAGTAGACTCAATAAGTCATGAAAAGCTAGGCGTAGCAGGGGATTTCTGGGAAATAGCGGGATGCTACAGTTTTCCGGTGCTTAGTGCTTGAGAGACAGCCCTTGAACTGCAGCTGGCTGTGTGCTGCCAGGCTTCTTGGAAGGACAAGTGGACTAGTCACCTGAGCTTCCCACTGGCCTGGGACACTGAGTGGAAGGGACTGCTTTATGCCTTCCAGGTACAATTGCTGTGGAGGAAGGGGATGCATTGGAAGTGGAGGAGAATGTGGAAGTGATGCGCTGAAGATGGTAGAATGAGCACACCCCGGGTACGTGCAGCACAGGAGAGAGAAAACTTTTCTTGTATGAGAAATAGAAAAGCTATCAAAAGTAGGAATTGTCTGTAAAATAGTTATTTAATTGCCATGAAAGTACTGTGGCAGGAGGGAAGAGGTTAGGGAAGAGAGGCTGTTAAACAGCAAGGTCTCTTGTTTAAAAGTCCTGGGATGAAAAGCTGCACTATGAGTAGCAAGGAACAGAAGCAACAGAAGCCTGCAGCCAGAGGCTGCATAAGGGCCAGAACCTCTTGTCCACAAAAAGCCTGCAAGAGTTGCAGCTGGCATGTTTCAGACTGGACTAGCACACGTTTAGACAGAAACTTAACCAATCCTCATTTATCTTAGTAAGTAGAAATCTCTGAATTTATCCTCTGGATATAATATTTTCCAATTTTTCAAGAACTTGTATCAATGCTTATGTCAGCAGGCGATAACAAACCTGGGTTTGAGTGCGCAGAACAGCTTGCAATTTTGTTTCTGAAGTTCAGAGTTATTTTAACAGTAACAGGCATTTTATTTTGTGCCCTTATATAAAGCCAAGGAGAGTTTTCTTAAGAAGCTTCAAGTGGCCATGGTAAGCTGTTAATTGCATGTGCAAAAAGGCAGCCGGAGGTATGGGTAAGTCTACAGAAGAGTTGTCTGCAGGTTGCAGTTGTTTCTGTTATGAATAATGACCTTGACACAGGGACATTGTCCTGGAGTCAGGCTGTGCCTTAATTGAATTCAGCAAGGGACAGCTGTGGAAAATGCAGTGTGAGTGCTGTGTTCCTGGTGCTGCTTAGGTCTGTGAATATAAAAGAGAAATTCTTGGTTACGTTGTGTTGCCTTAAATGTTTATTGAAAAACTAGTTTTATTAATACCTCAATCTCCTTTTTTCCTGAAGACTTGTCTTTTTGAAAACATTTTGCCTATGCAACTATTGTTATTCAAAGAAAAATAGCAAGAGATGAAAAACAAAATGTTCATACAGTGAGATTATGTATGCATAGCTTGGCATCCCTTTATTCTGCTCTCAGATTTAGCAATGCACAGTGCTACCCACATGAGAATATCTTCAGCAAGAGAAGAATATGAAGATTGAAAACAATTTCAATAGTTGCGTTTCCTCTATTTATTTATTCCCATATGTTTGTGTGTGTTTGGTGTTGGGAGATGAGGAGGAGAGGGGAAGCAAGGGTAAACAGTGCAGAATTTCCAGAAATGATACAAGCCAAACAAACTTTTGTTGTGTTGACCAGAATGAGAAGAGTATATTAGGTGCCATGGTCAATTGCTGAATGATACAGGATTTTAACAAGTTTAAAAACTGACACTCTCTCTCTCCTTCTCCTTCTTTCTCTCTGTTTCAGATGAAAAGGAGAAATTTGAACCCACAGTCTTCAGGGATACGATTGTCCAAGGCCTCAATGAAGCTGGGAATGACCTGGAGGCTATAGCCAAGTTTCTGGATGCAGCAGGCTCACGACTTGATTATCGCCGCTATGCTGACACACTCTTTGATATTTTGGTAGCTGGCAGCATGTTAGGTAACCTGCAGAGTATCTGACAGAGAATTTTGATGATCAGCCTTGCTTGCTTCTTTCAAGATGCTATCTTCCTCTACAGTGGAAATTATAACCTGTATTACAATTTCACTGCTTGCATCTCATATCATAGCACTGTTTGTTGTGCAGTAACACCTTGGTACTTGCTGGATACTGCTCTGAGAAGCCTTCAGCCTGAGCTAAACCAGCATATAATTGCAACAGCAAGGAGAAGGAGAGCGATGCTAACTAGGGGAAACAGAAGGATTTATTAGCATACAAAGGTGTAATACAGCATTCCAGGTTAAGAGCTGCTGCCAATCTTACTTTGTAGATGTTGCAACAAAAGGTAGCCGAGAGAAGTGAAGGATAATGAGGTGTGCTTTGTGGATGTTCATGGGACATTTCTACCAGGTATCAGTGGCAGCTTTTGGCAAAAACATGCTTTTCACTTTCCTCTTTATTTTGAGTAAGTTATCTCCTTTTACTGGTCATGTTGCTTTGATTCCAGCTTCCTGCTCTTTGGCATGTAAGAAGAAAAGATGTTTTTGTAAGACTTGAGGTAATGCAGGAAACAAAAGCTAGAGGAAATACCTAGGAAAAAAACTGAAGAAAATAAGCCAGTGTTTTGAATGTTTACACGAGCCTGGTAAGCATTAGAGGGGTTAGCAGGATATTCCAAGTACTCAGGTTGCTAACACAGTGCTAATACTTTTCTCTTTGGAAAGGATTTACGTTATTACAGTGTTTAAAGTAAGAATTAAAATAATGTGTAAGGGTTGTGCTCCAACCCATGCTTATTTGATCACTCTCAGTGCTCTCAAGACCAGCTGAGATTCTTTAGAGTGAACTGAATCACTCAGTACTGTGAGGACTGTGTGATCTACAGTGCAGCATATCAGCCAGGTGTCCCTTCTGTCAGGTGCCACCACATCTTAGCAAAGCTTGGTCTGTCTCTTTCTCCCTCTCCCCTGCTAACTCTTACTGTGGCCTTTTGCCTCAGTGATATTAATGTAAGACTTACTAGACTTATTAAATCTTATATTCTTTAAAGTAAGAAATCATTCCTTGCCTTTTTTTTTTCTTTTTCTCCTTACTTATAGCTCCTGGAGGCACACGCATAGATGACAATGACAAGACCAAGATGACCAACCACTGTGTATTTTTTGCAGATGAAGATCATGATGCCATCCGAAATTATGCTCAGGTCAGTAAAGGCATAGCTGATTACTGTTTTCCATTTATGTGTCAAAAGAGATTATAGTGGAACATATGCAGACTGTCTAGGCTGCACTAGGCTTGCTACAGACCAGCTGAAAATCCAGTTAATCAATTATCTGCCCTAACATATACATTTTAGGTAAGAAGATAGGATGTGTAAGATAATCTGATCACAGTTGGCAACGCTTTCTTTAGAAAAAGCAGTCTTTCTTATCACAGTCTACCATTGGTTGAATCTATTTCTAGACACCACCCTTATTAATTTTGTTGACCTTTTCTGTGTGCAGACTGAAATATTTATATGACCATATTTTGAGAAACACATGAACTGTATCAGAAATTCAGCTTTTATAAGCAATGGTGTGGCCAGCAGGACCAGGGAAATGTATATCTCCCTGTACTCAGCACCAGTGAGGCCACACCTCAAATCCTGTGCTCAGTTTTGGGGTCCTCACAACAAGAAAGACATTGAGGTGCTGGAGAGTGTCCAGAGAAGGGCAGTGGAGCTGGAGAAGGTCTGGAGCACAAGTCCTGTGAGGAGCAGCTGTGGGAGCTGGGGGTGTTTAGCCTGGAGGAAAGGAGGCTCGGGGAGATCTTACTGCTCTCAACAACTCCCTGAAAGGAGGCTGTAGCCAGGTGGGGGTTGGTCTCTTCTCCCACATAACAAAGGACAGGATGAGAGGAGATGGCCTCAAGTTGTGCCAGGTGAGGTTTAGATGGATATTAGGGAAAATTTATTCACTGAAAGAGTTGTCAAACATTGTAGTAGACTACCTAGGGAAATGGTGGAGTCATGGAGATATTTAAGAAATCTGTAGACATGGAAGCCTAGGGACATGGTTAGCACTTGGCACTGCTGGGTTAACAGTTGGGCTCTGTGGTCTTAAAGGTATTTTTCAACCTAAACAATTCTATGAAGTATATGAATGACAAAAAATATAAAGCTCACGTCTCCAACCTTTAGTTGCATAACTAGTTCGGAGTTGGGCATATATTCCAAGAGCTTTCATTTCCACTGCATATGTGATGTATAATTTCTTCCTGCAGGAATAAGGCTTACATAAATAGGCAATGTGAAATTAATACAAAAAACCAGTGAACCCTAAAACATTTTTGAAAAGAAGCTAACTTTGAATAACTCCTTAATGGAAGATAATTTTATGAGGAAGTACAGTAAGAATTCTATGGAAAGTTCAAAGCCACCATGCAATTCCGGATACCAGTAGGATTGCATAAAAATGCAATACTCTTGCAACTCTCATATGTCAAAACTCTATTGTTAATTACGTATGTATTTATCTTTTTAAATCGCTAGTAGTTATTATTTGAATGCTGGAGACAGTGACTAAAAGCATAAAAGCTGCTGTCCCTGCTAAGGTGTCTAGGGTGATAAGTTGCTGGAAAGGTGCATAGTTGATTAAAAGAGTGCTGGAATCAAAATCTGCATTGGTAAAAAATGTTTGCTTACTAGCAGAATGCTCCTTTAAAAAATGTCTTTAATAATCTAAGTTAGTGAAATATACTTATTTTTGGAAAGGGAGTCAGTATTTCTTATGCATCAGCTTTATAATCTCTTAAAGACAGGGTATTCTGCTTCAGGAAAATCTCTGTTATCAGTAAAGACATTGATTCTGTCTTCTTGAATTTTAATATTTTAATGATCTTTTGAACAAAAATTGGCAGTGCCAGTCCTCCAAGGAGAAATTTAAATGAAAAGATTGCATATTGAAAAATGGAAAGGAAGGCTTCGCTTCAGGATTTGAAGGAGTAGAATTTTCAATGGATTCTCTGCATATCAAACCAAAAGCCACCAAAATAAATCATTTTGTAATTAATACCTGAAGAGATGTGTCCTTTTATTGACCTTGCCATTTTTTCATGCATAATGAAAAATAGTGTTCTCACTGTATTATGAAAATGTGGAGTTAGTCTAAAATAGTATTTTGATCCTTTTTTTATCTAGAAGATACCTAGAAGGTAATTTCTTACTGTCTCCCAAATGAACCAGTAGCATGGCTGGTTTTTTCTGGATTTAGTTATGGAAACAAAAGTGAAAATTCTTCAAGTAAAAAGACTGACATTACTACTGATATTTTATCAGATTATTTGCATGTGAAGTCATGGTTCTGTCAGTTACAGAGACTTAAAAAAATATGCAGAATTTTGTTTGGAAATATCAACAAGAATCTTACATTTTCATCTTCTATCTTATTTTATTAGGATTCTGTGTGTCTCTACCTAGCAGCATGGCCACAATTGATTTTCCACTTTTTCTGAGCCAAAATACTACCAGTTAGGATGTTTGGATGTATTTTATATTCTGGAAAGTGAATTGAAGCTTTCTAAACCTAATTTTCCTTCCTCCCCCATCCAGTGTGGCAATAATGTCATTTGTTCCCCACATAAACCATTTTACCTGTGACAGTGAGTCATATGCTTTGCGCCTTTGTACAGCAGTGCGAGCGATGATTTATTTAATTTCTTATCTCTTCCTTCTTCACCTTGAATGAACTCTGCACCTGCGCTGCTTCTGATTTCATAATCATGATGGGAAACAAATGGTCAAAACTGGAGAACAAGTGGTTCCAATAACACAATTGTTGTAGAAGCTTTGGCAAATGTTCTTCCTCTTTCTCTGACAGTAGTGTGTTTTGTTGTAAACATTTATGTTAGTTGAATTGCCAAGATACTGCATCTGTTGAAGATGCCCAGCATCCTGACTGCCTCACTCCATGAGCCTGCAGCTGAGAGCTTCCCCAGGGCTGCATTGCTGGGGAAAGGGTGCAGTTACTCTCCTTCTCCTCCTCTTCCTTGCTTTTATCTATGGATAGGGTGAAAAGCAGAGTAGGAAAAAAATTGAGAAATATGAAAAGATTCAGACTGCAGTAAATTCTCCGGTTCAGGCATTGCTCTATGAAGCAAGAATCACAAAACTGAGAGAAGGGTGTTTCGTGCTCTCTCTGTGGCAGACAACACTACAGAAGTATCATTCTGCAAGCTGCTTATTTCCATTTACTTTTTTTTTTGTAGAGAAAGATGTCTGCAATTGTTACACTTTTTAAGTTCATCTGTGTTTATCTTTAGGTCTTCAATAAACTTATCAGGAGATACAAATATCTGGAGAAAGCATTTGAAGATGAAATCAAAAAGGTAATGTTGATGGCAGTCTTTACTGGAATGATAATTTTTTTACTCTATTTCTGCTGTAATTGTACATGTACAAATGTGGTGCTGTTAGGTGTTTTATTTAGCTGTACTGGAAAAGAGGATAGAATCTACAGGAGGCAGCTTTACTCTGCAAATTCAGCTCTGTGGGAATACTGCAGGAAGCACTTGATGTAGAGTATTTCTGAATTAATGATTCCTTTGGTTGCTCTGACCGAACTCACTTTCTTATTCCAGACTTTTTTGTGCAGAACTTTGATACACTTTCGGGTATACCTCTTAATGAGAAGTGGTGTTACTGTCCTGGAAATAGAACATCTCTGGGTTTTTTTCCAAAAAATAAATGCAAATCTGCTATTCAGAATGTCTCTTGATGTATGAGTATTAAACTACTCCTGCACTGTGGAATGAATCCTAACCACAAGTTTTTTGTATTTGAGGCCACAGATGTGTGTAAGAGAAAGTCCTCACCAGTGGCAGAGTGCTCAGGATTTGCCTGTTAGACTGTAGCAGTTATTTGTGGATACTGCTTTATTTTGTGATACTAAATTCTAAGGAAACAGGAGAAGCCAGGGTAAAAACGTTTGAAAAACAAAATACAGATTTATTTTGTCTGTTTTGACTTCCTAGTAACAGATGTAGATATCTTTTTGTAGCAGCCTGAATAAGTAATAAACACTGTACTGTCCTGCAACTTAACAGGCATGCTGGTAGTGGCAAAACCTGTCCCCTGACTAAAGTATCATGTTTGTTACACATAAAAGTGTGTTTCCTTATTATTTAAACATTAGAAAGGTTACTGCAAGGGTCAAATGAGGGCACATTTGGAGCTTGATACCTCACCACCACTTCTTGTGCCTGAATTAATTTGGCTCTGATTTATACATTCTTGCTCACACAGGAAATTATTTTTACACTTGTGGCCAGCATGCCTATCAACTGATGCTGATTACTCAGTACATCATTCTAAAGACCTAAATTTACCTCTATCCCCACACAAATCTAATGTTCCTGCTGTTAATTACTATAATCACTGACATGAGAAGCGCTGACTCACAGCATTCAAGTTTCAGAGAGTGCTCAGCATATTAAGCAAATGCCATGTCAATTCAAGCCGCCTCCGCTCATTTCTGTAACTTGCTTGGCTTTGCATCCTCTTAAGCTTCCAAAGATGCACTTTGCACTCTTACTGACAACATGAGACTATGGTTAATACATAATAATTTATCTCTTAGCTAAGGAACAAGTGCCTCTGATGTGATGTTTAGCCACATGCCAGCTTGAGAGAAAGCAGTCATTTGAGGTGCAGTGTGGCTGGAGCCAAGCTGCGCATTGAAAGCCGTTGGAAACATCCTAGCCATGCCAGCGTGGGATCAGAGCAGGCTTGCTCATCTTGCAGACTGCAAACCTCAATTTTATGTACCTGCTTTTTGGATAGTTTTCAGCGTCAGACTGCATCCTGTATGACAAATCATGAGATGAGGTTTGCACAGTAGTCCTAGGCCATGGGGAAATCTCTCCATCTGCCCTTCCATCACCACCCATGGTCCTGGTGTGGCTACTGCGAATGCCGGGTGTATCCTCTTCCTTAGTTAATACAGTTTATTAGAGACCTAGAAACTAGGAAGATGGTTGTGAAGGTTTTTGTGCGTTTGTATTGCACCTCCACTGCCATTGCCCTTAAAACCCTTGAGGACTACTTTTAGGTGCCTTTTGCTTACCTTCTCCCTCCCCCTGCTTGTGTGAACCCACAAAGTAGCTGTTTTCTCACTTATGAGGCTGCAGGGTTTTTAACTACTTAATCCTTTAATCCCTGCATGCTGTAATTTGTACAGGAGTAGCTGCCTGTGGAGGGCCAGAAGACAGATAGATTTGTATTTCCAGAAGGTGTTTCTGCGAGACCAAAGACTGCTGCAGTTAGTCAGTGGTTAGATATGTAAGAGAGTGACTCGTTGATAGTTTTTTTAAGGGTCACTGTCCCAGCAATCAAAGTGACGTTTCTGGCAGACTCATTAGGCAGATAGAGCACTTAGGGGAAGATTAGCTCTTCTCACAGAAAAAGGCATGCCAAAAAAACCAAGGCAATACCAGCAGTTTCACACCGAAGAAGCAGATGGTGTCAGTGGGACTTTTCTTTCAAGAGAGATTATCTTAGATAGCAGTATTTGCACAAGTATTTACTTTGTCTTCTAGATCACAACTTTGTCATTAGGACGTTATTTCCTACCATCTTTCCCTTTTTTGTCGTCTTCTAGTTTTCAGTTGCTTTATTTCTTAATTCTCGCTCCTCAAAATTGCCAGTTACTAATTTTTCTAATGGCATAAGCAAACCATATATCTAAAGTTTTACATCTAAATTATTTTGTGCAAGCAATTTCAACAGAAGACAAAGATGTTGAGATGCATTGCTCACTTGCTGTGTTTTGATGTAGTCAGTTTAAGTTCATATGAGCAGGTCCAGTGTACTGGCATAGGCCCATGACATTTTACAATAATTTCAGTAAAATTCTAAGTTCCAAACTTGTGTTTGTCTTTCTCTACATATGTATTTCTGTGGATGAAGAATGCAGTTATTATCTGTCTATTTAGTGTGTTTGCATGTTTAAGTAATTTTCTATATAAACTTTTTAATATCAAAATAGGAATAAAGTACAGATAAATTAATTGTTTATCTTAACAGTGGTAAATATTGCTGGGTCATGAGAGGACGTCTGAAGTACTGGGAGATGTTGTGATGTCCGTTATTTGTGTTTCTATTTTCCTAATGAAAGAACTGTAAATTAAGATAGGAATTGAGAAATAAGAGGAGAATAACATTCTGAGATCGAATGAGGAGTAAGCAGAAATGCTTTAAGTCAGCTAAATGTAAAGCAAGACTCAGTCAGCAGATATCTGTTGCTATATTAGCTGCCTTCTCCATTGCTGACAATTCAGTGCTGTCTGCAGATGTGACAAACTGTCAGCAACAGACCAGTTCAGATTATGAAGACATAAAAAGACACCACGGTCCCTGTGTGGGTAGAGTTCCTTAATTTTCACCATGTAAGATTTCCAGATCACAGGAGGTGATCAGAAGCACTTGTTTTTCTTGTGTGCTTTTTAATGTTGCATGTGTGTGTTTGCTTGTGTACATCTTCTGTGCCCAGAATTTATGCTTAAAACACTTTTTCTTTAACGACAAAAATAGCACGGAACATCACATTAGGTCTGGTCTTTGCTTATTAGGTATTCTGAATTTCTGCTTAAATAGTTGGGAGTTCTTATAGGTATTATAGAAATTCAGAATTGTGAGCCAGAGCTGCCCTTTTAATGCCTGTATTCAGTGTGTATCTAAAGAAAACAGTAAAGTCTGTGCTTGGCTAACAGCAGGGAAGCATTAACTTGGAGAACATTCTGTGTGTGGTTGGTAACTATTCTGAAGTGTCTTGGACATTTTGTGACTTCCCTACTGAGGTTTGTAATTGTGATGGTAGAGTGCTTAAATTAATCAGCAATAAAAATCTGAAATAACAACTTTGAACTGAAATTTTTGTTCTTTTTCATGTTTTTAAAATGGGTTTATGAATGATTTTGGGTTCTCCTATCACCCAGTCTCCCCCTAAATTATGTTTCACAATTGCTGGAAAGTATAGAATAGTATCCTTAAACAGCAGAAAAGGAAAAGTCTAGGTTTGAGCTGCTTTTGAAAAACATTAGTAAAACAAAAATTAGGCTAGTAGCACCAACAGTGCTTTAGGTAGCAAGGGTTGCATAGAAGATGAGGGTTCTGTTTAAAACATGCTGCAGTGGGATGCAGTTCAAGAACACCAGAAACCACATTAATGCTAAGAGACTTGCAAGGAGCATTTTTCAGAGGAAGGGGAAGAAGATGAGACTGCAGACTCCATAGACGTGGTTTCAGACCTTCCAAAACATTTGAACAAATACAGATTTCTCAAAATTAGAGTTGACAAATTTTTGGGTGTGCTTCTTGTAGAATCTGTCTCCATCTTGGACTGCAACTGTAACTTTGGCTTTGCAACTGGGTTCTTGCTTTCCTGGCTCAAATTTGACATGAATGGGTATAACTGTTCATGATCTACACATTACTGATAAAAGGATGGAGGTTAGAGCTCAGAAGTATGTCGAAACCTGGTCTGTTACATTAAAGTGGTCAGTGTGGCCACTTCCTAATCAGTCCTCATCTATTGCTTCTATAGAAGCAAAAGAAAAAAGATTTAAGTGGGGTACACAGAAATCTGAAGCTGTTTCCTCTTCATTAACAGTCTCAGTACTTCCAGTAAAGAGGTCTAATTCTGATTTTTTTTTCTTGTGCAGACCTCATTTTAGTGCAGTACTATTGATAAAGCTTGTATAAAGAAAGCTTTAAATCCACAGGCTTCCAGTTTACTCTAGGATTATATGGAAATTCTGTAAAAATGCTCTGAGTCTTCCATTAGATGTGGCCCTGGAGTTCCTTTGCCTGCACCATTATACAGACCAGTTAGTTGCTGCACTTGGAAATACAGCACACCATTTGTTTCTCATTCATATATTTAGAAATAATAATTCTGTTCTTTTGCATCCCAAATTTTCATACATTTTTTTGATTGAGTCACAGTTTGCTGAAATAAAATTACACCTTGAGATTTTGTAGTTTCGTAATTGTTCTTTTAAGCTAAAAGTGTATGTTGCAGTCATTTGGCTGAAGCCCACTATAAAAAATTCCAAGTGATTCTGTGACTGAGTCATTTAGACCTGTGTAAGCTGTAATTTAAAGCTGATGTTATTATGTAAGTACTACCGTATGAATGAGGTTTTTTTCAGTTCTGTTCACAGATGCAGAGCAGAACTATTCATAAAACACTGCATGATATTTAATAACTTCATTAATTACCTGGATTTTTAAAACATCACTGAATTCAGAAAGCTTTATAGTTGTTGATAAGCTGCTTAGATATCTCGGAGGAGATCTCTCACTGTCCATGGTAATAAACAAGGACAGGGACATGTGTAATAATCTGTCCCTTTATATGGGTAGAATCTGGTAATTAAGAAATACCCTTAATGTGGAAACCTGGTGGGAATTTTCTATCAAACCAAACTGTTTTGCTTTAATTGCATTTGTTGCTCATTTAGAAAAGAAAAAAGGGTGTCCTGACAGCAGAAGGTCATGACGCCCTTTCAGAGGGGTGCCATTTCTTCTTCCTTATGAAGAAGAAAATGAAAATTCTTTTTAACTCCGGAAAATTATATCTGCAGTACTTTTTTTCTTTTTCCCCCCTTCTGTGGCGATGGTAAATTTGTAATCTAGCATCTGATGGAATCAGCGGCTTTTTGCATTGAATGAAGCTTTCCTTTATTGTCTCACCTCTTTTTTCCCATCACCCATATTGTGATCACTAACACCACATTAGGAGAACACTATTGTTAACAGTAATGCCATTGACAAGATATGATTTTGCATGACTTTTTTTTCTGATGTAAAGGAAAAAGGGCGTAATGTACTTCATCAATATGCTCTCAAGTCAATAATTTTAACATATGAAATTAAGATTTTAAGAATAGACTTAATTGCCATTTTTAGGATTTATAAGGTATATGTGTAGTTCAGATCTTCCAAGATTATGAGATTTGTAATTTTTTTCTCAAGCTATTTGTTTTCTCTTGTAGTTAGTTTTGGGAATGGCAAGGTCTTAAATCAGCCTGTGTTCCTGTCTATCCTTTGTCAGTTTTATCAAGAATGTCTGAATTTGAAATATATTTCTTATTTTACCCAGTAAAAAATCTGTTTTAACTGTACTATGTTCCCTTGCCTAAAAGAAAAACAGGAAATTTTCCCATCCTTTTATTGTTTGCATGAGCAATAGTTTTCGAAAGCTAAAGAACAAACTACAACTCTGTGTGGCTTAGCTGGAAGTCTGCAGATGTGAATAGACAGGCTCCTGTCTGTGATCCTGTAATGTCTGTGTGTCTCAAGCCTGTGGCAGGTACTTTTGTCTTTACACATACATACATATATTTGGAGAAGACAGGTCTTTTATACCTTACTAAGGCTATATTCCTCACAGAATCATAGAATGGTTTGGATTGGAAGGGACCTTAAAGACCATCTAGGTCCAAACCCTCTGCCATGGGCAGGGACACCTTTTACTAGACCAGATTGCTCAGAGCTCCTTCCAATCTGGCCTTGAACACTGCCAGGGATGGGATATCCACAACTATCCCAAAGCCTTGCCACCCTCACAGTAAAGATTTCTTTCTAATATCTAATTGAAACCAGCTTTCTTTCAGTTTGAAGCCATTCCCTCTTTTCCTGTCAGTACCTGCTCTTGTAAATAGTCTCTCTCCATCTGTTTTGTAGGCTCCCTTCAGGTACTGGCTTTTGTTCTTAGAGAAAGTGAAATTACAAGGGATCAGTGAAATGACACTGTCATGCTTCTGGATAGATTTTTATGTGATTGCTATAATTTGTATTGAGACTTCTCAAGAGATAAGAAATTAAACTCTTAATATTAATTTCTGCCTGTTGTCTACCTATGCCTCAAATATATTTTTTTTCCCTTGTCTGGCCCACAGCTCCTGTTGTTTCTTAAAGCCTTTACTGAGACGGAGCAGACAAAACTGGCAATGCTTTCTGGCATCCTGTTAGCCAATGGGACTCTTCCTGCTACAATTTTAACAAGCCTCTTCACTGACAATATAGTCAAAGAAGGTAATTTTCCATGTCTTTTCTTATCGTAGCTTTTTTATAGGAGATGTATTTTATTGCAATGTATTATATATGTTGCAATAAAATGAAAGTTGGAAACTTGTGACTGTACAACAGAAATCAGTATTTTAAAGCAGAAGCATATACAGGCAGCAGTGCCCAACATACTCTGTGAAATCTAGTTAGAGGCCAGTCAGACAGAAAAAAGCCACAAACCAAAAACAAACCCCAAAGGATTTATGTTTTTTTGGAAGTCATACTTGTGTGTGCAAAATTTTAAAATATATGTATTATTGTGGTGCTATAAAGGTGTGAAGTATAATAGCTGCTGGCATTCCTTCAAGTGTTGCTAATATCTTGTGAGTGAGAAGTGGGACAGAGATCCCATGCAGGCCAATGGGATATTGCAGAAGGAAACCAATCCCTCATTTTGCCTTCATAGTAGTAGTGATCAATGACTGATAAACTTTCTCATGAATTTGTGTTTATTATATGATGAGTAAATGAGTTCTTTCAGTCTGAAGGTACAATGCCTTTTTGAGATTACTTTTTTAAAGGATTTTTGTTACATATGTGTAGCCATCTACCTTGGAGTCCTGATTTTCCAACTGGTTGCTCAACAATTTCTTTCTCTGACAGTACTAAAATACTACCTGGCATGATTCCAAATGTATTGGTAGTGTTGAGCAGTTTCCATGACCTTTTCTTGGTTTTGTTAAAGAGTTATATATTAACTAAAATGTATTCGAGTTTTAATTTTAAAAAAAAGTATTCTAACTTCATGTTCTCATTTGCAGCATGCTAACCATTACATTTGGTTTTTGAGTGCTGCAGAAAGAAAAGCCACAGCTGCAGCTTTGCTCTGTCATCACTCACAGCTTTTGGAATCAGAATTAAACTAGGAAAAATCTCAAACAAAAGCACTAATCCATGTTTTTAGGGTGATTGTCTGCAATGCATTTAAATTAAAGTCTTCCTAGTTATGAGAAGACAAGAGACATTGGAAAACCCAGATTTTTAAAAATCATTTAAATTGTTATATTTTAAATTCAGCATTTTAAGAATACAATTCTTATTTGCATTATGAACTTACGTTTCTAGGAGCCCTAAACTTTTGCCAGAGCTTACATATACTCTTAGTTCTTGGTTTATATATACTAAAAATGCATCTGTGACAGCATTTGAGGGAAGATTGTTCAGTCAGTATCCTGGGGTAGATATTTTATGCAAGGATAATTGAAGATGCAAAGATAGTTGAAAAATGGGGAATAAAACAAGGCAAAACAAGTAGATCATACGTGAATAAACTCGAAGCTTTCTTTGATTTACCAAAAAATAATGCTGCAGGCATGTGAGGTTAAAATACATGAGGAAACAATTAGGTGAGCTGAGGGAGTTATTGATCAGCATGGGACTTGTAACATTGGCTAAGAAATGGCTGCAAGTGAGATAAGGGTAGATTATGTGGACAGGAAATCTGTCACGTCTGAGCGCAAATACCTAATTTATTTTTAGATTACCTATTTCAGTGTTGTCATTACTTTTACTGTTATATATAGATGGAAACAAAATTGTCTTTCGTGGATTGCTGACATACTTGTAGTAGAGACAGGGAAAGGTCTAGGTGGTGGTGGAATCTCATCAGGGTTAAGTGTACCCTTCTTGTCCTCTGTGCTGGGAAAGTAGTGCAAATGCAAAAAGCAACTAATGGGGTTAGTCAATAAAGTAAATGACTGAAATTACATACTTACTCCAAATAAGGGGGGAAAAGAATGATGCAAACAAAGAGAGAAGAGCTATTTAAAGAGTGGCAGCGTGTGCACAGAGTATAGGAACAGGACAGTGATAAATTTGGGCTGTAAATGAGAAGTAAGTTTGAAAATATGCAGGTAGTGAAGCCCTAGAACAACCTCCCTCTGTCGTGGTGTAATCCCAGCCAGCAGTCAAGCCCCACACAGCCCCTCGCTCACTCCCACACCAGCAGGATCGAGGAGAGAATGGGAAGGATAAAAGCTGGAGAATTCAGGGATTGAGATAAAGACAGTTTAATGGGGAAAGCAAAAGTCGCACATACAAGGAAATCAAAACAAGGAATTAGTTCAGTGCTTCCCATGGACAGGTGTTCAGTCACCTCCAGGAGAGCAGGGCCCCATCACACGTAATGGGTGCTTAGGAAGACAAAAGCCGTCACTTAAAGTAGTCCTCCCTTCTTGCTTCTTCCCCCCACTTCATATGCTGAGCATGATGTCATACGGTCTGGAATATCTCTGTGGTCAGTTGGGGTCAGCTATCCTGGCTGTGTCTCCTCCCAACTTCCTTGCCAACGTGGCAGTTGGAAAAGCAGAAAACGTCTTGGCTCTTTGTAAGCCCTGCTCAGCAATAACAAAACCATATCTGTATAATCAACCGTGTGTTCAGCCTAAATCCGAAATACAGCCCTATACAGCCACTGTGAAAAAAATTAACTCTATCTTAGGTGAAAACAGCACACCCTCTAACACTGATACTGTCATAAAACTTAATTTATTTTAAGCTAAAACTAGAAAAAGTGTTTAGGATATGTGTATTCGGACAATACCTGCTGACTGAGACCATTCTGTTCAATTTTAGTATTGAGCATGCTGAAGTGTGTTTGCGGGTGGCAGTTACACCTGAGTCACCTATTGGTTGACGAGGCTTTGTGAGTCTTGATTAGTCAGCTTGCAGCACTTAGGATTGCTGCATCATGTCCAACATGTAAAACAAGCCCAAAGAAGTACTTGCAGGCCTCTCTTGGCATGACATTGTGCATCCCTGGTTCCATACAGTACTTCTCTAAGGATCTTATGACTAAACTCCTGAAATAAGGTTGCCAAAACTGCCATAACAGTCAAGATCTGTAAAGACTGTCAGTGAACTTTACAGTGGTCTGGGAAGTTTTTTCTGTTCTTGTTTGGTGACTCATTTAGTCGAAGTATCCTAGAAATAAAAATAATTAATACGTATCTATAAAGTGGCTAAGAGTGATGAAGCTCCTTCTCACCAGTAGGTCCTATCTAGCTCTAAGAGCTTCTGGACTATCTGGAGGTGAGACAGAAAACTACAATGGTCTGCTGTAGCACAGAATTGTGCTTTTCATTATGCATTACCATGATCAGTGCCTTCAGTAGCCCTGATGTTGGTATGGAGAATCATAACTGACCTACAGGTGACCTTCCTCAAGGATAAGCTCCATCTCTGAGACCTTTCAGCTTCCTTCAGCTCCCTGCACTTGCAGTGGAGAATCTGTAGCAGTCGTGGTGGTGGTGCAGCTCTAGGAAATAGGAGGTGTGGGCTTAATGGTTTATGAACTCCCCTGGGAAATCCACAGCTAGTGGAGGTAGAGTTCGTTTGATTTAATGCACAAAATACTAAGTTGTGCCTCGAGGAAGGAATTTTTGCACTTAAAATAGTGTTTGTGACTGGTACTACTGGCTACTGAATGCCTCTTAAGGGGACATAGTACAGTCAGTCACCCTGAAGTTGCAAAGTTATTTAACCCTATTCCAGAATTTGATAAAAAACCATTTGAAGATATGTTTTTTTAGTTCTTGTTCCTGATTATCCTGTATTGTTTTGTTTGTTTGTTTCCTATTGATTTAATGCATATGTTTTCCTTTTGCATTGTACTCAGTCTGTGAATTGGGAATGTAGGAAAAATAATTGCAAAGAAAATCTTTGATCAACTGAATGGAGATGGGCAATATCAAATGAAAAGATTTTCAAACAATCTAGCATAATTCAGAAAACTAATTTCACGTAAAAGAAAAAAACAGGCGTTTCAACTCTACGTGTTTGTTTCTGTTGTCATAAATGTATTTTCATTCCACAGTCTTGTAACCTTTTTGTAACCTTGTACATATTACAGTCAACTCTAATTCATGCTGAAAATTGCTGAAACATATTTTGTGCTTTTCTCTAATAGGGATTGCAGCCTCTTTTGCTGTAAAGCTTTTTAAAGCATGGATGGCAGAGAAAGATGCCAATTCTGTTACCTCTGCTTTAAGAAAAGCCAACCTCGATAAGAGATTGCTAGTAAGTACAATATATTTTCAATAATCCTTATCTCTCCCAGGGAAAAAGAAGGAAATGAAATGCAGATGGTAGTTTGCTGCAAGCATGTTAACTCCCCCTCAGACTCTGTTAACATTTCTAAAATGTTTTGAAACACAGCAATATTGTTATGGCTGTAGCATTGATACAGGTTTAGGAATATTAAGTATCACATGTTTTTACATTCTGTCTCTATTTTTCCTGTAGTCAGATGCCTTCTGAGAGACTGTATATACGGGGCTTGGAAATTAAATAAATGGGGTTTTTTCCTAACCACTGCTAACAAAACATACCAGCAAATGGGCGTGAGAAGCTCTATTTCTTTAAATATGTTTTCCTTTTGTAAATAATATATAAAGTATAAGGAGTTATGATTAGAATGTAAGTTTCTGAAGCAGCAGTGTTTAAATAGTGTAGTGAACGAATAGTAATCTAATTTTCTGCAGCAGTAGCCATCTAGGTAGCATAAGTGGTCCTGCAGTGGTGACAGCAGACTTAGTAGATGCAGACGAGGAAGGTTGTGAGCCTTAGGATTCAAAACCTGTGTTCTGGGTTTGTAGCAAAGTATTCAGAGAATATATGAATATGTAGCAATTTCATGTGCCTTTTTCTCCCAGTGTCTTTCTGAAGATCATTTGAGGTTTTTTAATCCTCAGAAAGATTGCTGCTGCGATAATCCAGTCAAATACACTTCCTGTGTAGCACTGCTTGGGGACTCTGTAGTATTTCCTGTTTCTACCTTAACAATATATAATTGAGCAAGTATCTTTTAAAAGTGAAGCAGCCTACCATCCCACACCCCTCCATCTCTTCAATTTGTACTCGATTTTAAATGTCCAAGTAGTAAATAATTTGTCATTAAGCTGGGAAATGGGCTAATTACACTGTTTAGTGGAGGGAGAGGGTGGGGAAGAAAACTGCATCTTATTTTTATTTCAAGCTTGACTAACTTAAACTTTCAGCTGTTGGCTCTCATTACTCTGCTCTATTAAACAACTGTAAAGTATCAGATGATGTTGCCTAGCATATATGCCTTCATGAAAGTTTCTTCTTAATCTCATTAGTCAGTAAGTACTGATGGAGAGTCTCTAGCTTCTTTGTTAAAAAAAAAAGTGCTATCCATCCGACAGAGCATTGTTAAGACACCAAGAGTGGATGGTAAATAAATGCCATTGAATGCTTTCCAAGACGGGGCATTTGCTATAGTACTTTTTAAGAATAATTTTAACTTTTCTAAGTAGCTAGACTTTCATAAATTGACAGTGTCTGTTAATTAGAAATGCCTACAGGAGTTAATGTTAACAGTAAACTGTAGATTTTACGATTTTTGTTATATGATGCATTAGTGGTAGGCCAGGATGCCTGGGCCACTTATATATTGTTGAATGTATTTTTCTTAAGAGATAAATGTGTGGATGCACTGGGAGTGCATGATAAATGTGCTTTGCCTATAGTGGCTTGCCATCTATTCCTTTGTACTTTCCCTACAAGACTCTCAGAATCTGGAAAAAGTATAGTTCCTCTTAGGACTGTTTTGAGCAACATGTTCAGCTCATGCCTATTCGTACGTACATGCACTTCACATGCAGTGAGTGTTAGCTTATTTGCATAACTGGACATCATTTTTTCCCTCCACTACAGTGAAACACTGTAATATGAATGAAGTGTTGACTTTCCCAGTGTGGATACAAGCAGTGTTTTAAGTGAAGTAACAGGTTATTCCCACTGTTCATTCTTAAAAAATGTTCTTTCCATTCTGTCAAGAGTCATAGTTGGTTATTTAACACAGAGCATTCCTGTCTTTTTAGGAACTATTTCCAGCCAACCGGCAGAATGTGGACCATTTTGCCAAGTATTTTACTGAAGCAGGTCTAAAAGAACTCTCAGATTTCCTTAGAGTTCAGCAGTCACTGGGGACTCGTAAAGAACTTCAAAAAGAACTACAAGAACGTCTCTCTCAGGAATGCCCAATTAAGGAGGTAAAAGTGGGTTTTTTACAGCTTTCTGTTTATATAATCATAACCAAAGACTTAAATCAACATTAGGTAGAGAGAACAGATTTCCTCTGTTTTTCTTTAAACTGTTTTAATTTATTCATCAGTTCACTCTGTGCTTAAGACTAAAGCAACCAAATATCATCTGAATTTACAAGTGCAGCTGTCTGGGGCGGGGGCAAGGGAGTTTCCCTCACTTATGCTTGAGTAGGTATTTCCTTTAACTGCATTAACTGTTAGGTTGGAGCGGAGGGACAAAACCTGTAGCCAAGTTATAGCAATGTCTCTAAATAAAAACACGCCAAGTACTTCTTTTTTTATTATTCTTGTTCTAATTTTGTTTGTTAATACATCTGTACCATGATTTTAGTTGTAAATGACTACAAGTATTTTGAAAGTCAGCGTCATTTCTGGTTCATTGGAAATATCCCTTATTTCCTTCTCCAGGTAGTGCTTTACGTAAAAGAGGAAATGAAAAGAAATGAGCTGCCGGAGCCAGCAGTGATCGGTCTCCTGTGGACCTGTGTCATGAATGCTGTGGAATGGAACAAGAAAGAAGAGCTGGTTGCAGAGCAGGCCCTCAAACATCTAAAGGTGTGTGCATGTGTGAAGAGGAGAAGGAAGCTGTGAATTCACATAATACTTTCTTTGGCTGTCAAGTTTTTACCTGTTTAAATCCAGGAGCTACAGGTTTTTGAAGGCTGATGCTGGGCATACCATGCGTTGTGTATAGTCTGACTTCAGTCAAATGGATGCAAAACTGAGATAGTTCAGATCGTTGAGTGCCTGGAGAGAGCCAGGGCAAGCCAAGGTGGTCACAGCGTGAGCACCTCTCGCTTGTGCTTTCCCAAGGTTCCAGGTTCCTGAGAGACTCCTTGCACTGGGAACAGGGCTAAGCAACTGCTGGGACTCAGCCGGCTCAGACCTGACTAGTCAACCTGACTAGTAAGCCTGCAGGCACTGCCTTTGCAATGTCTTTGCCAGAAGTAAAGACATTTTGGGAGCATGGTGAGGTCGCACCTCTGCTGCCTGTGCTGCAGGCTGGGTAGATCCAGGCAGGAATGCTGAGACCGGAATCTGTAAATCGGTCATTGCTGATTTTGGCTGTGGGAGCTGGATACTCAGCGTTTTGTCAAGTAATGAGCCAGGAGCTGGCTTAGGACTGTGTGTACATACAGTGTGGTTACTCTCTGATCCAGCTACTGTCCTTGAGGATGAGGGAACTGAATACATAGAAAGACAGGCTGCAATGTTGCAGTAGCACCATTGCATGTTGGTACAAAATCTCTAAACACCTTGGGATAGAAAAGAAACCCTAAACCAATGCAGAGGCATCATTCACTGCCATCACTGGCATTTCTTATCTAAGTCTGAAGTAACTGTGCTGTGCAAGACACTGGATCTGAGAGCAGAGGCTTTTCAGCAGACTTAGTCCTTTTAAGCAGGTAATCTATGACCAGGAGAATATTCCTTCATAACCAGGGCTTCAAAGGTTTGCCTTGGAACAGAAGCAATCTGGGCTTTATTCTTTATAGTATAATAGGTCTTTCTGCATACTGGATGTCTCTCCATACTTGGGTGTTCCCATGTTGGTTTAGCTCCTACTGCTGCTGTCCTTTTGTCTGAATTTGGTTTCCCAGTCAGTAATCCTAGAAATGCAGTCGCTTGGGATATTGTGTAGTCTTTGATGGTAAGACTGAATGCCTTCAAGTTTTCTCAAGTGGCTCAAATAGCAGGAGAAAGACCAAGATAGTTTCCAGAAGGAGGAGAGACATTGTTTTTCTTATTCTTTTGATGTAAAATTTGATTATCTCTCTTTGAGTTGTAACAAAGTATCCATTGAGATTTATCGTCTAGTACTGCAGGGCAAATTAACAAACACTTTCTGGAATATTTGAACACTGAGAAAAGAGAAACATAGCTGGCTTTGTACAAATCCTGTTGGCTGGATGTTTAGTCCTATGCGTCTCACTGACCCAATCCATCAGCTGTGTATGTATCCCCACTGAAATAGGTAAGGCATCTTGCCTATGTAAGATTGGCATCTCTCTAGCTACATCTGTTTTCTAAAAACACAGGACAAATTTGTATGAGGTATTTACTATTTGCAGTCAGAGGTAAGATTTTAATAAAAGCAATAGAAATAGAAATTTATACTTTGATAGCTGCTTCTTTACAGTTAAGTCTTCAAAAATGAAACAGCATTTTTCATATCCTTCCCCTTAGGATAGGTGGAAACAGATCTTGGATCCTTCTCTTTGGGCTCTTGGCTACCTCAGTGTATGAGCCAACTCCAGAAATTGGATTAACTGTGTTAGGGTGATACAGAGCTTAGTTCTGTGCTCTTCTGTGTGTCAGTGTGCCAGGAAACAGGGAGTTGCTTTGACCTGGTGCTGTGGTTGGGATGTGTATAAATACATATTTGATGTGTGACATGTCAGATGGTGGGATTTATTCTTGTGTTGCTCTGGCTGACAGGTAATTTCCACAGAGCACGTTGCCAGAGCTTTGACATCTGGGTACCAGTCTCTAACCAGGTTCTTTCAGTAAGCTGTACACAAGGCACCCCTGAAAAGATGTGTCAAAACACAGAGTATTGACCTAGTTTACAGATCTTAAAAAGGATGGGTGGCTACCTAATGGCAGAGATGAGGCAGGCAGCCATGAACCAGCACACTTGGGCAGTGCAGTAAAAGTCATGTGTGCCATCCATATGGCAGGACCAGCAGGAGATGACCTCAGGAGGAGACAGGGCAAGCTGTTCAACCTTGGATCTCACAGAATAAGCTCCTCATCATCCCAGTAACCTCACTGTGACACTGGGGCTTAGTGCCTAGGCCACCTCCAATACAGGGAAGAGATGTTCTCCATGGCTGGGGAGAATCTTCCAGACAATTCTCACTGGAGGCAAGGCTCTGGTGAGCTTCTCAGCAGTGTGGGTGCTGACCCCCTGCTCCCTAACGTGATGCAAATGGAAAATAATGCCACTTGCTCACCCAGCAATGAGAAGAAGGTTCCCTAGTCAGTTAGACATTTGTGAAACTCATTGCAGTGAGCCTGTACCAGTTGAGAAGTGAGGGAGGAATGCGAAGGGGATAAAGTCAGATGTGGCAAAATGAAGACAATTTACTTCCAAACTGAAAACATAGGATTTTTATTAGAAGTTACGTCATGTTTATAGACAGCAGCACTTCACAAACATATGGATGGGGGTGAGTTCTGCTGAGGCTACTAAGTAAACCGACTGCACTGTATATTGCCCTGCGTCCCTGCAACTTGCCTAGATACCAGCTTGATGCTACAAGGGCTAAAAAGGGAAAAAGAGTTACTCACAGCCTGCACAAGTTTTTCAGTGCTCTTACCAAAGCACTGACGTTGTTTCTAAAGATGTGGCTATACCTGCCAGAAATGGAAAAATTTGGCCTCTGGTGTTAGTTCTATCTAGCCATTTTAAGGGAGTTTCTTCCAAAAGTACTAAATATTGTCAGCCTGCTGAGCTTCTCGTTGCTATTGTGATTTTGTCCTCTCTTTTTCTTAAATAGCTGATAATTATTGCAAAACACATTTTGGAACAACCGTTCACATTTCAGTTGATTTTTGTGTGTTTTCATAGTTATTTCCGTGGATCATAGTGGGTAAAACTCTCAGGATTTAGAACTCTGATTTTATCACAGAACTCTGTGATATCAGGCCATTGCAAATCCAGCTGGAGAATGCCAAGCTGGGGTTTACTGAAAACTCTGAAGAAAGGCTGAGCTGATTAGTGCAAGAGCAGATGAAAAAGTAATATACAATGTATATTTGGCTAGGGTCTCTGAAGATCAAAGATAATTGGACTTCATCTCTGAAAAATGCTCTTAATATTACCTTAAATTTAAGATTGCAATCTTAGCTGAACTCGTCACAGGCTAAGATGACAGGAAATGGGAGAGATGTGGATATAAACACTAGCTTTTAAGGAAAGATACGGTCCTTCAGTGTAATTTTTAGTTTTAAGAGCTGAAATAAGAGGGGAAGATTGCATAACAAGTAAGTTTTTGCTTTATTTTTTATTATATTAATAAACTCCAGGAAAAGACAATGAAATGTACCGCTACTGTCTTGTCAGAGTAACATTAGCAGTTAATACTGTGCTTGGAAAATGTTGCTGTTTACCGAAGGAAAGGGTGTCATGATACTCTTGATTGTGGTAATGAGAAAAAATAAGGACAGTTGGTCACAGTTAACTTGGAATAATTTACTTTTTTTCCGTTTCCTGGGACTTCTAAAACCCCTGTGAAACTAGAGATTTTTTTTTCACTAATTTCATCCTGGGATGTGTTACATTATGAACATCTGTAAAGCATCACTCCTGAATGAACAGAATGCTGCCTTGTGAAATGTATGACAGCAGTACTGTCAGATTGTGGGCTTCATAAATTGAATTCAGTAACTAAGTGGTACTGAATTTTAGTTTACAGCATGCAGGACGTGCTACATAAAATCATGGATATTTGTGTATATTCATTGTATGTGTTATAGAAAATGCAGCGTACAAGTAAATCTAAGGTTTCAGTGAAACATTTTCAGGGATTAAATTCATGATGTTTATTCTAAAAAGGTTTATTTATTTTTAAGTATACTGACATGTATTTTGTTTTTTACCATCTCTTCCTTTCAGCAATATGCCCCCCTGCTTGCTGTGTTCAGCACTCAAGGCCAGTCAGAGTTGATCTTACTCCAGAAGGTGCAGGAGTACTGTTATGACAACATCCACTTCATGAAAGCCTTTCAGAAGATAGTGGTACTCTTTTATAAAGGTAAAAATGTATATCCACTGCTGTATTCTGTGTGTGGATTCTCAGTGTCAACTACTCTCCTATGATGTTTCACCAGGTAGTGCATATGAGAAGGCTGTGTTGGTGTTGAACTCCGTAATACTTTGTGCTTTGATAGATCAAAGGAGTGTGTGGCAGCAGGAAAAGCCAAAACAAGCCCTTCTCTCCCTCTGTTGCTTTCATCCCATATTCAGGAGGCATGAGCAGGATCAACACTGTCCAGTCAGTTCAAGTGCAGTTTAGTCCTTGTATAAAACCAGTTCTAGGAAGACATTTGTATAAATTTCTGGCAGATTTCAAAAGTAGATCAGAGCTTGGTTTAAGAAACTTTGAAAGTGCAAACCCTCTTAGCAGGAAGATTTTTCAGCGGTTTGGAGTTAGAGGTTTTTTTTTTTACTCAATCCCTGCCAGAAGGAGCTTTCCTTATTCTTCTTTCCCTGCCAATTTTTTGCAGGTGCTATAGTTTTGATAGATTTCATTTTTATTGTGAAATTGACTTCTTCACACGTTTATTCTGATCAGGTTGTCATAGAGACTAATGGTCTTGCACTGCTTGTGATGGGTGGATGCCAAACAGTTTGTTCTGACGTTCTTGCTATAAATAGTTGGAGGAGAAAAATCAGCAGGAGTAGAAACCTAATGTTGATCTTTGTTCACCCTGTTGAGTCCAGGTACATGTTCAAGGCAAATGTTCCAACTGTTAAAATAATTTCATGGTTTCAGAAGGCAGAAGGAAGTGAATCATGTGGATTTATTTCTGTTCTTCTGTCAGTAGTGTGGCCTCAATGATAAATGAAAAAGCAATGCACCTTGTCATTCTGCCCTCAAATTCTACAATTTGTAAATGCTGTTAGTGACTGTAGAAAAACTTGAAGCTGCAAGCTGCAGCAATCACTTGATTCAATTTTCTTTGGAAAAGAACATTTGCTTCGGACATGATGAATGAGAGGCGTAATTGCTGTGCGCTCAGAGCATAAGTGATGGTTAAACCAGAAATAGTCTTGTGTAGGATTGCCTTCAGAATTTTTGTAGATTCATTAGTGTGTTAGCCTGCAAGAGCAACCCTGATATTCCAAAGCACTTAAAAATAAAAAAGAAAATAAATCACTGAAATGTATATTAAACTTAACATGGTTGAAGAACCCAGTCCTCATCTACTCTGCTCACCCCACGTGCTCTTGTTCTGACTCTGGAGATTACTTGGGCAGGCTTTTTGGAGAGCTGAGAAGACTTCAGCCTCAGCACTACAGGTGCCACAATACTGTGTAAGATTCACATGATGTCTAGAAGAGTGTTTGGAGCTACCGTATGGTGTGTCCAATATGTGCAATGTGTGCTGTGCCTGTATTCCTGCTTGGAATATCTGGGGCGGGCGTGCGGCAGCACCTGCCTCTGCCGTCTGACGCAGTCATGCGGCAGCACAGCTGCCAGCCCTTCCTGGCCCCATTTAGGCTGAAGCTGGATCTGCCCTGTTTGACAGACCTGCTGCCTGCTGGCAGCTGCTTGCCTGACTTTACAGCTACTGCCATAGGGCCCTTCTGGGTGCTGGATACACGGAGCATCAGCTCCATCTGGTTTTGGCAGCTTTGGAGTTAAACAGTGTCCATTAGGTGAGGGCATCCGACTTTGTCATCCAGGGAAGATTCTGGGAGCACTAGGCCTTCAATTCCTGTTACTTTAATGGCTCGTGGTGTGGCTTGTGCAGTGCCATGCTGCCTGCATCTTCTTTGCTTCAGTGCTAGTAGATTGTACCCTCTCCTTCTCCCCAGTTCATATCTATCCACTAAAAACAAGCCATGAAGCCTTTTTAGACATACACTTCATGTAGATAACTTTCCAATGACAGCATACCTTCTGTTTCCTAATAGCCAAGGAAAAAAGCCCCCTAAAGCTGTTACTGGCTGTGTCAGTGGTGAGGGAACAGTGGACACCCTTGTTGCCCTTTCTGTTGTTATTAAGTGTAACATGCTCAAGATCCAGAGAGGTTTCCGGATCCCTAATGAACTTCATCTAGTGACAAATGAAGGTATCTGAATATCTGTGAATGGGCAGATACAAATGCAGCTTTGTACCATCATGAATGTGGACAGTTTGTTGCTTGTTGCTCATTATGAGGGAGTGCTTCCTGGGTGTAAAAATAGTCAGCAGTGATGGTAGGCACCTAATGCCAGTCACGCTTTGACTAATTTAGTTCTATGACTACTCTCATCAGCATGACCAACATCTTGCATCTCAATGCTTTCCATATTTCCATCATAAAATAGCCCTTGGATTACTTTCCTGTGAATTACCTGGAAATACCTAAACATGTTGACAGCTGGGGCTCATTAGCACCTAGAAGATCTTGAAAGCCTGTAGTGTTGATTTTTTTATTTTTTATTCTGTCTCTAAACAAGAAGGAGCATCCATTTTTTCCCCAGTGTAAACCCAAGCCCTATTTTCCCTTAAGTAGCAGCAGCTTCTTATTGGCTTGTAGGTATAATTTGCAAAAGCAGTTCTGAAGTTGGTTAAAGCTTGTTGACATTATAATTATAATAATAATTATTACTACTCTACCCTTGTGTTCCTGAGACAGTATAGAGAAAAATAAGCTGTCCAGTTCTATACTGATCCCTGGCTATGATGTTGCTTCTCTGGTTTTCACTTAAAGCCAGTGGAATTGTTAATCTGACAGCTACATTTTGACCAAGATCTAAAAGCCAGTTGCAGAATAAGAATTGCTGAATTCTGAGTGGCACTCAGTAAGTTTGCTGGTCTCCTTGCTTGCATTGTAAGATGTATGTTGTTTGTTAGTTCCTTCTGTGTGTCCTTAGGTCTGTGTTAGTTCCTTGCAGTGTGTCCCTTAACTGTTGGTAAAATAAGCACTGTTATTACTGGATTACGTGCTATATATCATACTCACCTGTTGATCCCCTTTCTTTTAGTTTGTGTCCATCCTTGAAACTTCAAATGTGAAATCTTGACACTGTTGAAATTAATAATCATTCCTTTCATGAAGATCAGGATTTCACCCTTTGAACAGCAAACACAAAGCGTCTGTGTAGTTTTTCATTAGAATTCAAGACAACATTTACAAAATACAAGAAGAAATAACTCATTGCAAGTACATGTGAAGTAGGACTGTGGTTTGAGACATAATTAGGCCTCAGAGATACTCTTTTGCAGTACAGAGATACAGTAACCAAGTAATGCAGACTGACAGAGGTTCTCAAACTCTGCTGGGAACACTTAGAAGAATGGAATCTTCAAGTTCTACTTCGTACAGGGATTTTGTTTTTTGATGGATCACAATTATCTTTAAATATCTTCATTATTCAAGTACTTTTTTGTGGTACTTGATGCAAAATTTTCCTGGGAAAAACACAAAACAAACCAGAAAGGCCTTAACTGTACTGTGGGTGACATTCCTTGCACTGAAAGAACCCTTGCCTGAAGGCTCTGTTCTCCCAGCTGAGTTAGCTGCAATAGAGTTGAATTTTGCAGATTGATTGACTCTGTTGGCAGCTGCCAGGGTGTGCTTTTCCCTTTACTGCCCATGGCTGTGTGGTTTGAGTTAAAAGCAGAAATTCATTTGAACCGGGTGATTGAGTGCAAAGCTGAGACCTGAACGTCAAGTAACTTTCCAGTTCACCCTGAAGAAAAGAGACTGGGCTGTTCAGTCTCTCTGCTCTGCAGCTTCTCCCTTTCATGAGGGACGTCCCTGGAGGCTCTGGCCGTGGGTGGTTTGAGTGGCAGTTGGCTGCACCTGCAGGAAAAGCAGCTCTCTGGGGCTCACATCACCTGGGACTGCAGTGAAAATGATGTGCACACGCCCACAAACCACAGTGTTCAGCTTCAGCCATTAAAATATATCCATAATCAACTTTAATGAGGAGTAACTATATATATACAAAATGAGTCATTCCCTTCATCCTCCTTCCATTTTCCCTTCCCACTGTTTCAAAGCAACTTAGAGGTATGATTAACTACACCGTGTCCTGCATGATTGTTGAATTGAGCATCTTTGTGCTAGCGGGAGAATGTCATCCTTTATGAGCACTGGAGGCATGAATGTATTACACACAACATTTCTTAGAAATTAAAGGAGCATCGCAGTTGTCCTTTTTGTAGTTCAGGGCATTTTGTTCTTCTCTGTTAGGGTAGGAGGTTTATTGCCATGGAATTAAATACAGGCAAATTTTTCATCTTCCAGACTTGCAAATGTTTTAATCTTTGAGGCACACAGTGAGATTACATGCTGCTTTTATCAGATTGGGGTTTTGGGAAGGGAGGGAGAAATTACCCCTTCCCCTTTGGCAACAAAACCATTGAGCTTACGGGCTGCAAATCAAAAAAACAGACTGAAGTCCTATTACTTTAGAAGTGAGCTATGTGCCTACCTGGAGGTGCTTCCTCGTACAGTATCATAGTGTGACCTGTAATGCAGCAATGTGCTTCAGCACTTCTATATGGCAGCTTCATACGTGTGAATGTCCACAGTGCCCCAGAGCTTGAGCTGGGGATGGGGTTGCTCTACTTGGGTTTTTTTGGTTATTTGTTTTTTCTGAAATCTCTCCTGATTTTCTTTGCCTGTCCTTATGTGTCATGCCCTGAGTAATTTTGCAGATGTACTTGTGTGAACTTCAGGACTCTGAGGTGAATGTAATCTTTTCATGTGCACTATTACACTAAACTGCAGGTTCATGAGTCCATGTGAAATATTTTCAGATTTGCTAAATTAAAATCCAGATTCATTAAATACTATAATGCCTTTGAGCTGCTGCTAAGGACTACCAGCAAGTATTTAATGCAACATGTTTGAAACCTCTTTTTTGTCTCCAGCGTTTCTGTAACATTGGAGAAAAAGTTCATTGTGGCACGTTGTGATTTCAGGAAGATGGTGGATTTTTATGCCACTTGTAGGTTCACTAAGCACAATTTATATGTACGGAAAAAAGCCTAGAGCCAGCTCAGTCGTGTTTTCCCCGCATTTTCACAGCATTACTGTCAGCTGCAGTAAACTGCAGAAGAGGTTTTATTTTGGAAAAGTGCCTGAAAGACAAGGTAATTTCCAATCACACGCACTTACTAAATTCCTAATTTTCAGGGAGATTTCATATTTGGTTACTGTTGAATGTCTTGGACTAGTTTTGATTAAGTTCAAACGTATCCCTGGTTGCTTCCATCTGTTTATTATTCAACAGCATATGTGAAATGTGTCTCCTCTGTCTCATTTGATCAGATGCTTTGGGGTTTTAGTGTCATTTATCTCAGTTTGTCTTCTTCCCTTCCCTGCCACATCTGCTCTAACTTTAGGCTGAAGCAGAAGGTGATGGTCAGGGTCGGTGCTTTGGCAAGCAAATACCCAGTGGGTGGGACAGCACCAAGAAGCTCAGGGAAGCAGTGAAGTACATAAATGTGTTGATTTTGCAGAGCAGGGAGGGTAGTTTGTTCAAAGACAAAAAGAATGGAAATTTTAATGAGGTGTAGAAAGCTGTCTTTAGTCTTTTTATAGAACAAATCCAGTTTGATTTTTTTGTTGTTGATGTTGTTGTTTGTTCTTGCCTCTTGTATTACATAACTGCCAAAATGCCATTGTGGATCCCAGATTTTGCCTCCACAGCCATCAATTACTGAGATACTTGGCTTGGCTGGATCACAGGAGCTTTGTCCTGGGGCTAGAGGTCTGTTGCTAGACCTAAATTTGCCTATGTTGGTAACAATAAGTGTCCTTGCTATTTATTAGTATTTCCTTATTCTGAATTGTACTCAGCCTCACATATCCTCAGTGACAGCTATTTTGTTCCTGATGTTTGACATAAAAATTTCAGCTGTGCTGTCCATCCAAGCCAATCCCTTAAAATGGGTGGTCTGAATAGTGACTTTAAAACTTATTAGCTAAAAACAGTATAAGACCTTTAGGGGAAAATGATTGCAAAAAATCCCTACTGGCTGTCTCTTAAGTGTTCAGTCAGAAGCTATCTGTCGCTTCAGACTTCTAGAACCGTGCACAATTCTGTAATGCAACAGCAAGAAAAAGCATGGTAATTCTTCTTGTGGTAACTTCCAACATGTGCATGCTGATTATTATATTTCTTTTATCCAGCCATCTTATGTGGTATATTTAAAACAGATGAATAAAGAACTCTTCTTGACAGAAGCATAATATTTGATACTTTATTTTGAGCCTAATACATTACGCATTTTATTGCATCTGGAACCCATTATATGCATCAAATATTCTGTATTTATAGCCTAATATAGATCATGAAAAGCTTGTTCCACTGCAATCATATCAACTTTATGCTGCCTTTAAAAAAATCTTTCTCCTCTCATGTTCGAAATCTGCTAATCTCTAAAAAATACTTTTTTTTTTTACGAACACTGATCTGTATTTCAGCTGATGTTCTGAGTGAAGAAGCTATCCTCAAGTGGTATAAAGAAGCACATGTTGCTAAAGGCAAAAGTGTTTTTCTTGACCAGATGAAGAAATTTGTGGAGTGGCTGCAAAACGCTGAAGAAGGTATGGGTTCATTTGAACAACTATGGTAGTCTCTTTGCAAAACAATTCTTTTTTTTTTTTTTCTCCCACATTTTAGTTGTACCAGGATATGAAGTATTCAGGACTTGAAATACAAAACTGCAGGCATGGCTGACTCAATTGTTTCCAGGCATGCCTAAGCCTAACAACACTTGCTGCTTTTTTAGTGATTATGGTGTCCCTGTGAAGTTCTGTATTCATGGGGTACCTTTTGTCTGTAGATAAACTCTTTCAGCTTCTGCAAGGAGGAACTCTGCACTGATGACAGCATCAAGTACCTTGGTGCTAGCACCTGCAGCCAAACAGTTTTCTGTCTCAGTGCCTTTTTTGCTATTCTCATGTTTAATGGCACATGGCATGAGCTTGCCTGTGCCCTGGCTCTCGAAACTGGCTTTAGCTGAATGGTCAGGCTAACATTATGTGGTCTGTATTTGCTGCTTTAAAATGGTTATTTAGAAGGGGAACTAGTTTCTTTAGTCCCTAACTTGGTTTTCCTCATGTTCTTCATAGGAAAATCTTGTACTGAATAAGTAAGTTATCTTTTTTTGCATGGAAAAAGAATTCCCCATCAGCTGGGAAGATAAATCCATGTGTAATAGATAGGGATAGAGTTATTAGGGTTCATTTGCATCCATTTAATTTAATTAGTTTTATAAACTTGGAGGGAATATGCACTAATGACAAGGAACAGATAAAACTTAGCAGCAATTCACATGTTCCGGTAGCAGTATAAAAATGGCAGCTGCTTTCACACTTCAGATTTTGGATGGGCAACCTTGGTTTAATTAAGCTTTTTTTTTCCCCCCTCTTTCAATTTTCTGCTTGTATGCCTCGGCTGCTCTTTATTTTTATCCTTTCCTGCATGTCCCCTCTGCCAGATGTCTTTAATTTACAAAGTCCAGTACAAACGGAGACAAAATGTTTCTATAAGGACAGGCAGGCTATGTTTGCTCTCAGAAATCTGATCTACAGTGTAATATTTGTTGGCAGTGAGCCCTTTCCTGTCAGGTGAACACAGAAATACAGTAAGATGCAAAGTAGCTTTAGGTTACAAAACCAGCATGTGTATTCTTACTTCTAGATTACTTCTGCTTCTTCTGCTTCTATTACTAAATGAACTTTATCTTACACTATAAAAATCATTAAAAAATTTGGTTTGTACATGTTTCATACCTCCCGTAGGGTAACACCACTTAGCCTTTCTAGATAGGCTGGATAGTGATACTGATTGATATTTAAAGAGCAAATAGTTTTAAGTGTGCTTCCTGGATGAGAGCAGTACAGTCTACTCATAGAGATTAAAAGACTGAGCAAATAATGCCTATCCTTTATTAAACTCAGCTCAGGTACACATTGTGTGGCTCTGTAGATGAGGACCAGATCATTCATAGCAACGTGGTAAACATTTTAGTGACAGATCTGTAAATGAAGAGCTCCACCATGGAGGGCAGCAGAGCAAATCTTCATCTCGTGAAGCTGTGTGTTTCTTCCTTGTTTGATCTGCCAGACTTTCCTAGGAAGTACTAGGTGTGGTGAAAATTTTCATTTTCATTTTGGAAGGATATCTTGGTTATTTTTATAGAATTACTCACATCAATGTCCTTGTGCAACCTACATGAAGTGTTTTACTCTCTTCTCTTCTAGAGTCGGAGTCTGAAGGGGAGGAGAACTGAGGTGGTTCTACAAAGCACAGTCTCAATCTAGGTTAATGCCAAATGCGCTTGGGAATGCCGTACTGTTCAAGCAAAGAGGCTTTACTTCAGTGTCATACAGAAAACTATAGACTAGACTTTCCTTTTGTTTAGAAGAATAAAGGTTTTTAATGGAGCCCTGAGGCATTAGATGCTTTACTTGGGACTCTACCTCTGGCTCAGTGTACACTAACTTAGGCAAAGACATTCAGCAAGGAGCCATATAGAAAAAGTGAAATGAAATACTTATGGACTCCTTTTTATTAACGGTCTTTTTCAGGTACTATGGTATATGAACACTCCAATTTCTGTTTATAGAATACTGTTTGGTCTGTGTTTGTAGCTCAGTATTGGCTTGTGTATGTGATTTGACACCACCACATTTTTTTGAATAAATGGCTTTTATATCTTAGTTTTTTGGTATTAGTGTGTATGTAAACTTCTGGCTTGCAAAAGTTTTTATGATTCTTCAAGTCAAAATTACACAAGAATGCCAACAGACCATTTTCATACTTCTTCCCCAAAAAATCGGCATCTATAGTTAACTGGTATAAGGGTCACTGTCAAGTCTTTATTCCCATCCTTACATACAACTTTGGACAGATTAACCATATTCCATAGCAAACGTCGATTCATTCTGTTGCTTAATTCAAAGAAAATGTACAGGAACAAATCTGTGGAGTCTCAATTTTGCAGGTACAATTTACACAAATGATATATAGAATAATATGCTCTGCTCAGTTCAAACTACACTCAGTTATTGGTGGTTGCTGAATTTTGAAAGAGAAACCATCTCATTTTAGAAGTATTAGTTTCAAAACATGTATGACTAGAAGCCATTACATGTGAAATCTGAAATTTATTTACATCAGGTTTAGAAAAGACAGGCTTGTATTCTTACAGGGGAAAAGCATGACAGAGCATAATCAACTAATGAAGTGGTGTATTTTGTCATTAGAAACTAATAAGCTAACAGATACTACAGATTTTTCTGAGGGAAAGTCAACACTTCATATGAACTGCAGATCATATGAGCGTAAGTGTCGTGTCTCTGTATGTATCTAGCTTTATTGTAAACAGCAGTCAGCAAGTGGAAATCAAGTGCTATTGAAGGCCAGCTTTCCATCTAGTACAGCATTAATTTTTCTAACAGCTATCGATCTTTGGAAGGGGAAATATGTCATGGTGATGTTTCCAGTAACTTTGAGAAGAGCAGAGATAGTCATATTAAAAAGCAGAACTGATGCATTAGCTGCATACTTTCCATTTTGGTCCTTGTTTTTACAGAAAATAAATTTGCTGGGCATGAAAACACAAGCACAAAACTGCAGCTGTGACGTGGTAGTATTGAGTCATTGATACGCAGCCACTTTTGCTAAAAACATCTTAAATTCAAAATTGCCATTTTCTGAGGTACTAATGAATATTTAGTTTGGTGTATGTAAATGCACTTTTCTGTATAATCTTAAACTTAGGCTGATTTTGAAGGTGCCAATCTCGAGTAATGTGCAGAGATCACAACCCCATTTCCCTGCAGTGAGACTGCCAGGGAGAGCCAGGCGCGGCTGGCTGCGGGCTGGCTGGGCCATCTGCTGGAGACAGAAATCATCGGCTGCCAGAGGCGCTACGGGCCAACGGCAGCAAATGTGGGGTGCCTGCTGCAGCTGGCCCCCAGCACGCTGCAGGTACGAGCAAAGCTGAGTGGATCCACTGCACTGAAGTTCAGGTGCCTCCAAGCCAGGCACCCGAGTTGCACTCGGTGATCGTTTTGGGTCCCTGCCAAGTTGAGCTATTCGGTGATTGCTGACACAGTCGTCCTAGCTCCATTTATAGACATTGTGTTGGAGAGAAATGGGTGTTTTTAGCACAGGGCTCCTGGCCAAGTTGAGACTTGTGATTTGGAGCAGGGTGAGGAGTTGCACTCTGGGCTGACAGGAGTTGTTCACTTTTCAGTCACACAATGGCCAAAGCTCTACATCTTCTGTGTTCATATCATGCCTAATGTGTAGCTCCTGGGAGCCCCTCTCAGCTTGCCCTCCCCCAGGAGAATTATTAGGCACTAACAGTTTCTGAATCTAGTTTTCAGGAGTTTTTCCCCACTTAATCTCTGAGATCAGTTGAGATGGGAACTTACATGTGTATTTTTTCATCCAGTGTTTTGCATATATGCTGGTAACTGAACTAGATAGGGGCACAAACACAAATAGATCTGGTTTGCATCAGACTGAATGTCAGTACAAAAGCTTATAATGATAAGGTTTTTCAGGAAACCTGGGCAGAGCTTTTGATGTGACTCCCTTCAGGCAAAGTCCCCTTCCCTGGAAGCCTTCAGAGAATGCATTTCAGTTAAAAATGTTCCCAACCCAAGGCATTTCTTCAACACAGCTCTTGAATTAGTGTTTCTCTGCTAGAGAAATCAAAGCTACAGTCAGTACCAAATTCATGTTTTATATATGGAATCAGTTGTCTTATAAAAAGATATGTCATAGAAAATGTGCTTGATATTATATATTGCATTCAATTTTGAAACTGCAAGCTTAATGTCAGAACTGTATGTCTTTTACTTGACAATAAATTGCAATAGGGTGCACTTTAAAATGGGGACTACTGAATTTGAAGGTGATTGTTCTATTCTGGCCTCTCCCTTCTGAAATTGTGCTGAGGTTTTAACTAAGAAATCCAATTACATTGCTTTAAAACATTCTGCTGGTGTGCAGGTGCTGTCTAGGAGAGAGACCATATCATCCTCGGGATGCAACAGTGAGGTTGGTTAAATCGCTGGGTATGAATCTGAAAGGGGCTGACACAGTTCCTATTTCTTGCTGCTCCAACTACGTAATGACATCAAGCCCTATGTAAAGGGGGCTTCCACCCCACCGCAGTCAGTAATCCCACGGATCACAAACCGCCATCGAGCTGACGCTCACTGCATTGTTTTCAACAGCAGTCCTGCTTCACCCTTACTGTGCTTTGGCCGATAAAGATTCACCCCCAAGAAGGTGATGACCTGCTGTGGTTTTCTACTTGGCCAGTACATCCCAAACTCAGCAGCCAGACCCGTGCCAAAAGGAGTGCTGGAAAACTCCCCGACTTCATCCCTATGGCAGCTGCAGGCTGGCTGAGCAAGGAAGGCATTTAACACCCGGAGAAACCAGCATCTGCCAGGTGGGAGCGCCTGCAAGATCTCAGGGTCCACTCCATGACCACACCTGGGAGAGGGAGGGATACATAGGCGGTCTTGTGTGCGTGCACAATTAAGATTTTTTCCACAAAAGTGGCTCTTAAAGCAACATAGAGCCATCTTCTCAAGTCTTTAAAAGCCCTCCCCCTCCGCAGTCCATTTAGTGACAAGGTAGTGTTAAACAATGCCTCATAAATGGGTGAGTGTGGGAGTGGTGTTCTCCTTCAGTGCTGCCATAGTCCACAGTTTAAGAGGCAGAGCTCTGACCAGAACAAACACCCATGCACTGAGCGAGCAGCACCGAGGGACTGATGGACCGGGGAGTGTTGGAGGCCCTTCCTCCCCACTCCAGGTAACACTAGGGCTGAGGGTGTCTGGTGCAGCTCTTCGTGGGGCTCCTACTCCCAGCACAGCTCCCCAGAGGTGGGGCCTGGATCAGGGCACTGACAAGCAGCTTTGGCATTGCACTAGCAGTGAGAAACAAGCTTCTTTGTGTCCGTATTTGAGCAGCACAGCTTTATTTCAGGGCAGCTTGTGCACTTCAGCCATGACAGGCCACCACTTAAAGGCAAGCAAAGAGCAAGAAAAGGTCACCCAGCCCCTTACATTCACTAATGTAAGGGTGTAGGGTTGCTGAACTCTGGTTTCTGCTTTGAACCCCTTCCTCAAAAAGCAGAACCAGTGGGTTCAGCCTAGAGTGGTTGCAGATGGAGGGCACATGGTGAATCAGTCTTGTCAGGTTTGTCTAAACAGCATTTGAAGAATAAAACCTGTTGCTCCCAAGTATGCCCTTACTGAGGCACTGGTAAACTGCCTGGTAATTCTAACAGGTCCCTTCTGGCATCTCAAAGGCTTTGCTTTAAGCTCCTGTCATGTTCATGGACAAGAATAACGACCTTTACAATCACGTTTGCACTTAAAAAGTGATTATCTAAAAGAAGTCTTGTGGGCTGAGACAAACCAGTCCTTTCTCAAAAAGAGCCACAAATAACATTACATGGGTTAATTGCAGCAACCATTCAGCCCTTACTGAGCTGTGCTGGTTATTAAGAACCAAAATTAGGACAAATTACGTAAGTATATATTTTCCAAAAAAAGACATCTTTTGATTTTGAAGGGGGAAAAAAAAGCAAGGGCTGACTTCTTCCACTTTTCCACCAGGCTTTTGGTTTTGTTTTTGCTATGGTATTTTAAGCAAAAGTTAATTCTTGCTCCTTACCAGCCGCATGAGCCTTTATAGCTTCATGTAAATGAAAACAAATCCCAGGAGGGGAAGTTATGCCAACACCTGCAGAAGACAGGATTCAGGCAGGCAAGCACTCTTGGGCTGTGCATGTAACCTGTATTTGGTCCGTGTCACAGAGCCACTGCACTGGTGTCCTGGATGACTAAAATAGCTCACTTGCTATTTTTTCCTGTCTGGAATCTGATTAACACCACGGTGACGGCTTCAGTTCCCTCCCACGGTGGCCTGGTAGCTCACATCACCCCACACACTAGCTGGGGGTTCAGGGGCTTGACCCCGTCAGGGTCTCTCCTTTCCAGTTTACCAACATCATTCCCCGATGAGAGAGAAGTCCTGAGCTTACAGAACCTCAGGAACTTCAGCAGGAGCTGTGCAGGTTGGAGTCTCGCCTCACCACTGCTCCCTGCCGCCCTGGGGCCCCAGAGGCCATGCTGGGAGAGCAGTGTGCCCAGCACTCATCCGAGGAGAGCCGGATTAGGAGAGCCAAAGGTCCGTGCTTGTTTTCCCGCTGCCTCTCCCACGTGTCAGCAGGCAGCACCGCACGGATGGCTCCGTTTTGCAGACAGGACAATTCCCCCAGCAGTGGGAGAGGCATTGCTGGACTGTATATGCCAGGATCCATCATCTTCTCCTCATCAGCACGAGGGAAAAGGCCAGCGCTGGAGCTGCTAATACGACACAGCTGCAGAGTGACAGGTAGCATTCTGGTACTTGGATCTGTCCCTCCCATGGCTGCCAGAAACTCAGTTGCCTCAGCCCAAGTGTCTCATTTAAGAGTTCCATGTTAACAACTGCTTACTGCGTCCTACACTCACCATAGCTCTTCTACTGATAGTGTTACAAGATCTGAGTGTCTGCTTCCATGCTGTTCAGCACCCTTCACCCCACAGGACTGCAGGGAAACTGCAAACTGCTCTGGAACGTCACCAGCAGGGAGAAACACACCCTGAACACCAAATTTCTGTGATTTAGGAACATACAAGAATTTTTAAAAATTGATTCATCCCCCAGTGAACAAAAGACTGTATCATGGCAACTTCATAACCAGAAGATATATTTGTGTTGCAGTCTCTCAAAGTGCATCAGTTGCCCGAGATTTTTCTTTTTATTTTTCCCTGATGAAATGGGCTAACATAACACTCTCCATATCATTACTACTTATTGCTGGGATATTTGCATAGCACTGACAGCTATAAATTATGCTAGAAGAAATAACAAAACAGTATTGTTGATGTATCCCAGGATATGATCAAAATAAGGTTTTTAGCCAGACCTACATTATTAAGTCCACTAGTCTAGCTGAGAAAAATCAATAAGCTTTCAACTGCATCAGTCCTTCCCCAGGTCCAAAATAGAAGCAACGGCCTTGAAAAAATAAAAACCGACTGAGAACAGCTGATCTAAAATTTAGTTAGATTTGTATCAGTAAGACCACCCGAGAGAAAATAGATGGTATCCATGATACTGAAGGAGGTTCTAAAGGGAAATGAGGAGGCAGATAATTTACAGTTTGTGGAATAAGTAGGACAGTCAGTGAAAGAAAAGGTAAAAAACTGTCACAGAATCTCTCTCTTTTACGGATGACCCAGAGAAGGTGAATTTATCATGAGGCTTGCTGCTCATCCCTACATCAACTCTCTTCCTTTCAGTCCCTACGATCCAGGCCCTTGGGATAACAGCAATGCAAAGACATCTTCTGAAAGAGCCTGGAGATGACACTCCCACAACCAGAAAATTTTCTGGTGTCAAGAAATGGAAGCAGTGAAGACATGGAAGATTATACTTTTTCCACCTTTTGAAAATAAACCCCGGTCTTCTGTGATTTTATCAATACAGTGGTATTCTGGGATTAATAGAAACAACCTTTTTTTTTTCTTCTTGTTATCACAGACTTTGTATCTTCTGCATTTTGCTTTGAGTTTAAGACATTAGCGATTCCAGAAAACTGAACCTGTAAAGCTGTTCCAGAAGAATCCATTAATGCTGATTTCTAATTAAAGGGTATCTTATCCTGTACCCAGCTGAGAAAGTCCAGATTTCTCTCTCCCATCACAAACCACACATAATTCAATAAATCCAACATGGAAATGTCTTCTGCTCCCAGACAGATCACCTGTCACTTACTGTAGTTTCTCACCTTCCTCAACCTCACAGGTTGGCCCAGATTTCCAGAAAGACTGGGAAAACACTTTGTCACGCTCAGCTAAACTTCTGCACCTGAAATCAGAGCTATCTGCTGTCCCACGCTGCTGAAGAGCCTGTGCAGAGACACGTCCTGCAGCCCCTCGCTCGGAGGAAGGAAAGGGGATTCCCCCTTTCCCAGCGGCTGAGGCAGGCACCAATGCCATGGCATCAGCCCCCTCCTGGTGTCCCTCCAGCTGGCACACGGCCTCCCTGCCGGCCGAGGGAAAGCAAAGCGCAAGAACCACATCTGGCACAATTCCACTGCTCCTCGGGGAGCTGTGTGATGAGTACTCAAATAATCACAGCAGCCAGACTTGTAGGGATGCAGCCCCTAGAGATCCCAGATAGGCCAGTAGCTTGTCAGGGGAAAGGCCAGCAAACACTCCAAAGGAAGAGAGAGAGAGAGGGAGAGGGAGGGAGAGGTAGCAGTCCCGAGAGAATTATAGGACACAAAAAACAGGACAGAAGGGTAATTCGGAATACCTGCATCATTCAAGGTCGTGTGTTGTCCCTTCTTGCACCAAACAGCATTTATGTAATGCTCTCATGTGTTGCCCCTCTTATAGTCACACCAGATCCCTGTTACTGATGAGCAGAAACTGCTTTATTTCTATTTCTTTTATTCTATTTCAGCTTTTAACTGCATTTTGTGCATAATCACATCCACAGTTCTCTTCACTTTTTTTTTGTTTTGCGGTGGTAAGTTTTAGTATTTTTCTAATAACTGGCTATAATATAGTGATTTTTGTAGCATTTGTGTCATATTTTTGTTCTAATTTAGTGGCTGTTACAGCAACTAATTTTTTTTTTCTCTTAAGGAAACCTTCTTGAAACAGCAGCTCATGGTGATCCTTTAAACTGAAGGATTCTTGAGGCAAAATGCAGCTCAGATGATACAGGCACATCTGGATGATTTATTTAAACTGAACAAAGCCATCCTCCCTTCAAGTACTAAAAAAGCAAACACACACTTGTTTATGCTCTGCCTGTGTGCAGCTTCACCTTTATGCATTACTAAACTTGAGCAAGATGGGTGAAATGCAAGAATCAGATGTAGGCAAGAAGAACCAGCATGGATAAATCAAAGACATGGATATATTTACTAAAGAAGTCCTGAAGCCACTGGTTCTCATGACCCTAAACTCCAAATGGCTTCAACAGGATGTGGGAGAGGTCTGAAAGCTGTATGGGCAACTGACTCAAGAGAAACACATGGTGGTGCTGATGCTGCAAAGCAACCCTGGAGTTTTAACATGAAAAAAGCACGGAGGAAAAGTGTGGTCTTCTGGGGAATACTAATCCTCAGAGACGAAGCAAAAGGACAGTATCTTCCCATATCAAAGGAAGAATCCACTAGGGACAATTTTAATAGTATAGATGGGAACCTAAATGAAAACTAGAGGAAAAGCACAAAAGCATGGCCTTCTACAAATGTAACAGCAGAGCACCAACCTGCCAGTCCTGCAACAGTGGGAGGTCTGAAACATGCTGCAGATGACATTTAAGCTGGAATTTTGTTTCCATGCTGAAATTCATATTAACTTTTCTCACCAGAAGTTACTTAAAATATCAGGAACCCAGAGATATACTGAATTCCCAAGGGGTTTTAGTCCATCCCATAAAATGGAAGAATCCAGATAACCCCCCAAGATGAACAAGGTTCTCTCATCACAGCCAGATACACCTTCCTGTTTGGGGACAGTATCATCATATTACTTAGCCACCTCTCACCAGCCACTTTTTGCTGCTGTGCTAGCCCGTAATGGACAGAAATACATTCTTCTTCAGAGGCAAAACACCCAAGAAATCATCTAGCTCAGGAAAATAATATTAAACAGATAAAGTGATAAAGCACTGTGAAAAAAACCTGACTGCTGAATAAAAATGTCAAGTGTGCTCTACTCCCCAAATGCAGAGGTGCCTTGGTTAGTGTTGCAGTTGGTTAGTGAAGGGCACATGCCCTTGACACAAAAGTGTCAAATAAAACAATGAAATGAAGAACTGTCTTAGTAGTTAAGGATTTACCCAGCATTTGGAGTAAACCCTTTGAGGGATCTTCCTTGTTTTGTCAGACCTGTGACCTTACTGTCCTTTGACTCAGAAATGGAGATGACACTTAAGGAAGACATTAAGATGGCTGTAAATGCTGGATGAGTTCTGACAGCAGAGACTTAGCAGGGTGAAGTGGTGCTGTCTCAGCCCTGATATAGGCATAGCAATGAGAAGCAGCTAAAAGAGACCTGAGGTCCATTTCTTTCTTTCTCAAAGATAAACTTTGCACCAATAGCCAGAATTGAGACTAGAAACAAACGGTGGCCTGCTGCTGCTGAGAAAAGGGCCATAATAAAGTCTGTCTGACTTTTGTCAGCCTGCTTCTACCATCACCTGTAATAGCTGATAGGAATCTTTCATCCCTCATGCCAGCAATCCCACTGAATGGGTGCAAGGCAGCACCACAGTGCACCCAGAGGTGCCACTGCTCCAGATCTGTCCACTCCTAACATGACTGACTGCTTGCTCTTCCTAAATTATGTGAAGAAGTATTTCCTGGGGAAAAGCAGCCTTCAAGAGCACTTTATTCAGAGTACGTATTAATTTAAGGCTGGATCCTCTAAAAGATTGGTTCATATTTAAAATGGTTTCCTCCTGCTGAAGCAGCCTTGTTTTCCATCAGCACCCCAGTTATTGCTTTGTCAGCTGCCGTGTCTCTCTCGGTGGCATCAACAAGGAAGCAGCACTGAGCGCACTGCCAGCTGCCATGACTTGGGCTGCTCCAGAGACACTGTACCATCAAGTCTCAATACACTTCTAGGAGAAAAGCCACTCCTATAGCAACAGGCTGGCAGCTTCCCAAGCTGCCATCTCTCACTCATACATAGAAGGTGGAAATAAAACACAAGATGGTGTCAAAATGCTTTCCAGCTGATACTAGGAAGTAAACTAATTATTTTAAACTTGAAAATCCACCATCCTTTAAAATTCTCTGCTGAATTAAGTTTAGATTTACCTTTAGATTTGCTTAGAATTCAGTGTACATTCTGTAAAGCACAGTAACTGCAGATACTCTATTTTAGGATTCTTCCCTTACTCACTTTCTTAAAAAAAAAAAAACCACAACAGTATAAAACCCACTCTATCCTTCCTTCATTCCTAACTGTTTGCTTCTCTTACCCTCTTGCAGAAGGGTTCCTGACCTATGTGAAGTACACAATTAAATGGAAACTGTATTAGCACATTGGCAGAACACTTCTGTATGTCTGTGTAAAGTGGAGAGTAAAAACAACTGCATACAAAAAAACCCCAAAAACAACAAACCAAAGCTAATACATGGCCAATTAATATAAAACCATTTACAGCTGATGGCTGCCTTGAGCAGCACCAACAGAAATCCAGAGTTTCAAAAGAGCAAACCCTAAATTGAGGTTGCAGGCTGGGAAGCCAGATGATAAAAAGAGACAAATCTTGTGACTCCAAGAAGAAACTTTGGTGAAAGATAAGCCATGACCTATCAGCTTTATCTTTCTTCTAGAGAAATTGTACCAAGCCAATTTGACTGACAGAAATTCCTGTGTGCTTAAGGGATTAATTACTTATTGCAGATACCAGTATCTGACTGTCAGCTTGTGTAATGTACCTAATGCAGATGTTTGGGCACTGATAGCACAAAGCACTGACAGTGGACTCCATAAGCAGCTAACTTGTGGGATAAAATAGGAAGCTAAGTTTAAATGTGTAAGCCTACATAGTGCTTAGCTTACATAAAGGCAGAAATGCACTCCACACCAATACAAATGGGCTGATGTTCACAGTGATATGCACTCCACTGTATTGGAGCTGGATGTACATAGCTCAAGAGCAAAGCAGAGAATTCAGAATAAGCGTGAGACTTCAGGGTATCACTGTCAAACCCTGAGTTAACATCTGACACTTCAAGTAACAAACAACATTTGTTTCTTCTATTTCCAAGTTATTAGATACCCATTCTGCTGTTGGTGTCATCTGCTTGCAAGAAGACTACTGGAAAATTAAGAGCTCTTCTTATAGATGAACATACTCCTGAGCACTCTTGTTGCTTTAAATTTTTATGTGAGGGCCTGGTATGCTTTTAGTGCCATCAAGGCAAAAGAGCAGATGATGAAATTGCTTCCCAGCTTGTCTCCAGCTTCCGCACAGATGATGGTGGTGATGCAGCAGAACTGGCTGGCAGCAGCAGGTTGTTTTCCTAACTAAAGAGTCATAGTTTTTCTATACACTCCTCATGCACGCTCAAAAGTGCTGAATTCACATTACTGGCAGCTCACAGCTGTAGGTCTTTTGTTTGCAAGAAAAGAAGCTAGGCTATTCTAAAGAGATATTTTAAAGAAAGATGACTTGCTAGAGGCATACAGCATTATCACTGAGCCAACTGCTTCAAAATGTATGTCAGGTGTCTAAATTAGTTATGACACAAGTTTAAGATTTGACATTAGGAAAGAAATTAGGTTCTTTAAATTTAACTTCTGAATTTTGAGCTATTTACTGTTCATGATTTCAAGGTTTTGCTCATAACCAAATCATCTAATTCTGAAAGATTCTTACCTCACCAAAGGACCACAGCAGCTAACTTTACCACAGCTAAGCCACACTAATAGAGCAGAGTGAGAACACTGACTGTGCTTTACAGAAACCACAGAAAGAAATAACAGATACACTGAAACTTGGCATTCTGTCTTTCTCTTTGCCCTGTGAATTTGTTTCACTGGGGGATTGCTGATTTTGATGAAATGTCTTTATCTCTATCTCTCTCTCCCTTCTGTTCTTTAGCAGGATATCAAAGGAAAGTACCAGCTCATGATATCACAGGGGAAAAAATTACTGTTCTAGCTCCTGGAGAAATGACGTAGGAATGACACTGGAACTATGTTTATTTAGTCTAGATAGAAGAAGGCTGAGAGTAGATCTTACTGCAGTCTTCCACTCTCAGAAAGGAGCTAGAATGAAGACAGAGACAAACTTCTCATTTAACATAGCAAAAGAACAAGACAATGGCCCCAAGTTACAACAAGGTTAATTCTGATAATGGAAAGGTTTTCACAGTGAGAGTACTCCACCACTGGAACAAGTTGGTGTCGCCCATCCTCCTTAGAGACATTCAAAATTTAACTGAACATCTCTCTGGGAAAACTGCTTTGGCTTTCGAGCTAAATGTTGGATCAGACGACCCCCAGGAGTCCCCTCCAACCCATGTTCTCCATGGTTCTCTGACAGGCACAACACAGCTCGTCACACAGCTCACATGCACGGGAGGAACAGTGACACAGCCAACACACAGACCTAGTGGTCTGAACTTTGGTGCTCAAATTTCCTTTGTGATGCCCAGCTTTTCTCCCCACCCTCACACTTCCACCATACAAGGTCTTCATCAAACCGTCCTCTGCTCTTCTCCTATGTACTTATAAAGACACAGAATTTCTGCTTCTTAGAATTTCTTGGAACTCTCCCAGGAAATCACCTGGGAGGGCATTCAGCAGATGCTATCCATTTTCCCTTGAAGAGGTGATGATTTCCACCTGAATGTGATAAATAGGAACTCTTCAGGATGTAATGGTAATGAGAACCCACAGCAGACATAACATAAACCCAATAAAACCTGCAATTAATCTGAAAGCTATTTACTCTCCCACAGCTTACACCCCAGTGTTAGTGCACAAGCATTAAAATGTCCTGTTAATCACAGAGTTATTAACTTATATTTGTTGTTGAAGTTCTCTGGGTTTATTTCAGACCTGAAGAACAGATGTGGCAGTGGGTCAGGGGTACCTGCATGTTGCCGTGATCCCCTTCCCATGGAAACAAAGTACGATACACGCAGAGGGGCTGCTTTCCTGCTAGTTATCCACCAGTGAGACATGCAAGTGCCTCATGCATAACAGAACAAGTAAGTTGGGATTTGTCTGAAGGAAGCCCTAGGCCACCTCACTTCTGGGATCTAGAATTCTGCCTTTTTCTCTTCCAGGCTTAACTAAAAGCAGCCCAATTTCAGAACATTTCTGAATCCTGGTCCTTAATAGGCTTTCGGTCAAGCCTTTCATGTACTACTATTCAAAATACAATTATACTGCTATTTGAAGCTTCCAGTCTTTCTTTAATACATTAGATGTAACAAACTCTCCTTATCCTAATCCTCCATCAGCTTAATTCAGAATGGATTTTAAATGTGACAAAAGGCGATTCTTACAGTTAAGATCTTTAGAAATCCCAAAACATAGCTTCTGAACTTATGAGTTTTTGCATCTTTTACTGTTTTTAGCAGGCTGGCCTCTGAAATACACTTTCCCTTTAAAGTCTGTGTCCTGGGGCTATTTTAGTTCTTTTTTTTTTTTTTTTTCCCCTCACCTGTCTACAAACTTTAGAGGGACAAACTTCACCAAGCCTATCTTCTCTGGCAAGCATTATTCATGAGACAATTCAAAAAACATGGGCATCAGCTGAGTTAACAAGCAGACATGCTATTGTTCTACTCCAACGTTATTTTCCACCAGTGCATGGTATATCTGGTGGGAATCATAAAGAATGGCTCAAAAAGCAAGGCTGGCCATACAGCTGCTCCATGCAGGACAACAACTTTGCACTCACCTGTAACTCCTTCTGCTTGAGTAAGTCTCTCTTCTAGGTAGTTTCCTAATAGCAATTTAACTACCCAGGCTTCATTCAAGAGCTTTATGCCATTTGGATTTTGGTCAGAAAGTTTGTCAAAGAATACATTCATTATCTGTCTCTCCAAGAGCAAAGATGAACAAACCATTATTTCCCTTGTAACCATTTGTTAGATTTATTAAACTGAACATCAGCTATGTCTTTGTGCTTTTGGAGGAGCTAATTTCTGACCTAGTTGTGGGTTGCTCTACCCACAGTACTTAAACGGCCTATTTTCCTGTCCTAATTTCCCTTTCTCCGTCTACAATGCTCCACTTCACTAAAGAAATAAATAAAAATGCCAAGCAGTTTTGTACATTTTTTTCTTCTCTGCAGAGAAGATTCTCCGATCCAAAGAACATCGACAAGTTTATTCTCTATGCCAGACTCGCCTCTCCACCGTGTCTGGCTCATAATGATCATTGACAAGAAACAGCACCACAACACCTTGTGTGCCAACCTGTAAGACAGCAAAGATCCACGCAACAACTACGCCTACTCACGCTATTCCTCACTGCCTCATGCCAGAAAGGGCTTCTTTAAGGTTGGCGATGGAATGGCACAAGTGCAAAGCACTGCTGGGAACTGGTTTTGTTCCAGGAAGCAGGGAGAATTTCATGACTGCAAGCAAACACCACGGCACAGCCAATTCATTACTAACACATCAGGAAATAACTGGGGTATGTCCACAGGACATTTGCGCTGAATTTGAGAAAAAAAAAAATCTCGATTATTTCAGCAGATAACATTTCAAATGTATTTTTAATTGATTCCATATGTTCAGTCATAGGTTACTGACAACTAAGGTGAATAACTGACGTGACTCAGTAACTGAGGCAGCTCAGGTGACTGAGATGACTCAGATTTTCCTGCCCAGTGACACAAGAAATGACTGGACATTGGAAACTTTACATCCATGGAGAAACACGATTGATGATAAACAGCATTTTACTTCACAGATTTTGTTGACAGATTCTACGGTCGTCACCAAACTTCTGGCATACTTAACTGGCATGGGAACATGCCTTAGTGGTCAACTGCCAAGGAAGGATAAGCACTTTATTTACTCCAAGTAAAGCCAGCTGAAACCCCATCCTGTTGTGCATATACACTACTTACCTCAAGACTAACATCTAAATATGTCAACTGTACACAATAAATAATACTCCTGGAAACACCTGTCTTTCTTAAACTCTATTTTCCCCCTCCCTGATTTTGACATGCATGGGAGACTTTATACAAATGAGGGGAAGAAAAATGACTTTACAAGACAAAGAGTGAAATGAAATACCTAAAGTGCTGTCAATGACTTATTGTAAACCTGGGAAAAATAAAGTGATAAAAATCAATTTCTGCAAACAAAGTTTCACTCACAACGTTTTAGACACTCCATAATAGTAGAGAGTAAGAAATAAGGTCACACTGCATTAATTTTAAGGAAATAGTATATACTTTAGGAGAACTTTGTACATAGTTGAGCCTTCATATTTCAAATTTGTGCCTCAGAAGTAACACAGACCTTCAGATTCCAGGTACGTAGTAGATAACAGAAACCAGCAGTACCCACGTGCGGTCACAGCCTACAGAAACAGAACAGATTTGCCTGCAAGCTGAGTTCTCATTTAGAGTGTTACAGTAAAAGGCTTCATGCAGCGATTCTCCGGAAAACAATCCAGCTGATGCGAGTTTACTGGGGAAATGAAGAGTAAGCTACACAAACAGCTTCATTTTAAGCTTTTCGGACTAGTAACAAGTGTGCCAGCATTGAGCCCCAGTAACTCTCTTTCCACTCCCCTCTCCCTCTGCAGAAGCATTTACTTTTTGTACTGTCTTGTAAGTGCACGTCAGCAGCATTACAAGTGCCCAGTGTACTCTCCCCACACTGCAGTTTCCCATGAAAGAAAAACTAATTCACACTGTTCGTAGCTCCTCCTGCTGCCAGCAGTACCATTGAAGCACACCATAGAAGGGCAGGAGAACAAAGACTGTGCAAGGAAGCGGAGAATAAGCAACAGAAAGACAAAAAAGTGAGGAAAGAAAAGGAAAAGGCCTATTCTGCTCTTGGTTATGTCCAGCAGCTCTGGATTTGTGTAATAGATGGGAGTGCAGAATTTACTCCCTACAGAGACAAAGGCTGAGAATACCTACAAATACCTAAGATCCTCAGTTGGACCAGCTACTTGAACAATCTTGAAAAAAAATCAAAGTATCACTATGTATATTTTCCCTACAAAGAAGGACAGATTTCCCTCCAACCACAGGAGAGTCTTTTCATAACTAGAAAGTCATCATTAGCCATTTAAATGAATTGAGCCAATTTAGTTCTAGCCAGAATACAAGCTAAGTGCTGAAGCCTAATGTCAAATGGGAGCACAGACGCACTCCTCACCACCACCAGAAATTACAGACGTCAGCACAGCCAACTGCTGTATCAGCAAAGTGTTATTTTAAATCCAAACCGTATTATTCTGAGTTTGTACTATAGCTTGTGAACAAAATTGGAAGGGGGGTGGGGGAAAGACCCCTGCTACATTTGTCAAAGATCTGTTTACTTAATTGGAGCCTCTGAGTGCTTACATGGGCTGAACTATGCCCCAGAGTTTATGGTCAGAGGCGGGTATCAGACATGGTGAGATGCCTACCTGAACATGAAGCAGTGAACGGGTAAAAGGTAGTTCCCACCCACAACAGGCTGTAGGAGCTGGGTCCTTTAATAAAAAACACCAGCATTAATTAAGAAAGTGGAGGTACAACTTTTAATAATTAATAGTGAAAGAGATCTTCTAAAAAGAAGGGCAGTGGATGATCACATTGAATAATTCAGCACTATAACCAAAGCAACAATGGCACAGTAACTTTAGATGTTAGCATTTGCAACAAAATCCAACAAAAACATTTGATATGCTGACGGCTGCTTGTGTTCAGGAAAGGGCATATGTCCAAAATACACTTTCCTATCAAGTGGACAATTTCTGAAACCGGTCTTTACAACAAAATTATAAGCTGCTAGTAAAACTACACTGAAGAAAGTGACTTTATACTGAGTTTACGCTCTGCCAGAGTTGGGCCCAAAGGATCAGAAGCATGGCCCAGTAATGGCAGTAGCTCCAGCCAGTAAATCTGCATTCCCAGTAGGCCAAATTAGCCACAACATTAAGTCAGTTTAATTATCAGGGAAAAAAATCCCAACAGGTTTTTAACGCTTCCTGTCACTTCACAAAGCTCCAGCAGCAGGGATGTCAAGTTTAGAAACAAACAAACATAAAGCTTCAGCAGCTGTTGAGCATTGAGATTTAATCTGTGGTCACAAATATTGCAGAATTTGAATTTGTTGCCTGTCTAGCAGCTGAAAGGTAGATATACATCAATAGAAAAGCAACAAGTCTTTGTTATTGCAAGAGAAAAAAAAAGTGTATTATATTTAATTGGAGAAGTCTAGCAAAATACCAAAAAGCATGGAAAAAAGATGTTTAAAACTAAAAATAAAAGATCCGAGTGACAGACTAGGAAAGACAAAGCTTGCTGCTGTTCAATATCTGACTGCTGGCAAGGATTATTCGCCTGCTGGGGCTTCCCTTAGTAGACGAAGGCCAGCCAAATTACAGAAAACAAAACGCTTTTGGAATTTCCTCCCTGAAGTGTTTTGATGACAAGTTCCTATTAAGAATTGTCGTGAATTCATCAGAAAGTAGATGCAGCTTCCTTTGCTTACTAGGAACTGACCATCACCACTTCTCTGGCATGAAACCCTGATAAAGTAAAACTACTGTGCCCTGTACCCTTACGGACATCCCAAGGGAGGAACAAGTGTGTCCTTGTCTCTTTGTGAAGCCCAGCAAAAAAGATAGTTTCTTATCTTGGACACTAAATCCGCAACACATGTCCATACTGGAATAGCTGGCGGTTATTAGATCTGTTGTATTTATTATAAAGCATTGTTCGGCAGACTGCAGCCCATGGGGACTGTGTAGACAGGATTTTGGATGGTTCTAGTGAACCAGGACACCGTTCAAGCCAAGTACAAATGTTTAATGAAAACTAGCATAATGAATAGCAGAAAATTATCGATACAGGTGGAGGGCTTTGTAAAGCAGAATAATTGTAATTGAAAATATTTAACCCTGAAACTAAGGAAATCTACAAATATGTAAGGAGGCACAGAAGAAGGATGACTTAGTAAAAAAATAAAATTAAATAAAATATGTTAGAAATAAGAGGACAGAGGTAGTGCTGGGTCGGTGGTTGGACTTGATGATCTCTTTCAACCTTGATGATTCTGTGAAGCGCTGGTAAAACTACCAGCACTCCGAACACTTTCACGGTCTGTACAAGTAAATCCCTGGATGTTTCCTTGGGATTACACAGGCCATGGATTACAGGGATGCGCCGTCACCGGCGAGGCGCCGCTCGTGCGGGGAACAGAACGGTGCCGCGGCGGGGTCCGGCGGGCGGGGGCGAGGCCGGGCTCGCGTCGTCACAGCAGCGGGGAGCGGGGAGCGGGGAGCGGGGAGCGGGCAGCGGAGAGCGGAGAGCGGGCAGCGAGACCCGCCCGCACAACGCCAGCCGCCGGGTAGCGGGTGACGGCGCCGACGTCACAGCCCTCATTTGCATACATTTACCTTTGCGCCCCGAGGCGGCCAATCAGCGGGCTCCGCTCACCTGCTGCGGCCGCACCCGCGCGCGGCCGGGGGCGGGGCCG
>VWPU01022772.1:0-34497 GCA_013398955.1 Callaeas wilsoni | reverse complement strand
GCCGCCGCCGCCGCTCAGTTGGCGACATGGCGCGGCCGCTGGCGCTCCTGCTGCTGCCCGTCCTCCTCGCCGGTACCGTGCGCTCCGCGCCGGGGCACTGCCGGTCGGGGGAGGGGAGGAGAGCCGGTGCCGGGAAAGTGGGAAACGGGCTGGTACCGTGCCCCGGCCAGTCCCGTCCCAGGGAAGGGGAAACCTGAACCGGTACCGTGCGCCGGCTGGCTCGGCGGCGCGGCTGCGGAATCTAAAGCCGGGGGTGGGCACCAGCCATCCGGAGGCAGGGCGGGGAACCGGCACAGGATGGTGCCGGACACCAGCCGGTCGAGGCCGGTACCGGGACAGCGGCTGGTCGTGGTGGGGCCGGGACCGGGACGGGACAGCGGCTGGTCGGGGGATGCCGGGATCGGACAGCGGCTGGTCTGGGTGTCGCAGGAGCGGACAGAGACCGGTCAGGGGGTGCCGGGACGGGGCAGCGTCTGGTGGGTAACGGCCAGGGCTGGTCCCCTGGAGGTCGGGGGATCCGTGCGGGACCAGGGGCCGTTAACGCTCTTCGCTCTCCACAGGGCTCCTCTTGTGTCGCGGCGCCATGGCCAGCTACGCGGTGAGTGCCACCTGCCCCGCCGTCCCGGGAAGGACGGCCCCGCTGCCCTCCCTGCCTCCAGCGAGGCCTCCCGCTGCCGGCGGCCCCTTCCCCAGAGCTCCGGGCCCCACGCTCGGGGTCCGTGCCTGCCCTGGCTTCGGAGCCCCGGCGCTGAGCAGGGATCTCCCCCCACAGCTGAGGGGCCCGGGAGGCTGCTGGCTCCGCAGCACGCAAGCCCTGGCGATTCCCATCTCTTACCATCTCCGTATGCATTGCCCTTCATGGGAACTCGCTGTCGGGGTGTCCCGCTGATGCTCAGAGGTTGGAAGGGCTGCGCTGTGGGGCACACATGTCCTGACACCACACCTAAGCCGTGCCAGGCAGTAGGAGCCAAGCCTCAAGTGATAAATTCCCATAAGAGCGTGAAAGATAATGTGGCACTTTAAAATGCTGTGCCAGTTCCTGTTGGACACCTTTATTCTGTGCATGCCAGGGTTCTTCAGAGGCTGAGGAGAAACCCGTTTTGAATGGTGTAACTTTGGTTTCTTTCGTACCTGTCTTCCCTAGCCTGACTGCTCCGTGTATGGTTCGCATACGTGTCCGAGGGACTACCATCCAGTTTGTGGCACTGATGGAGAGACCTATGGAAACGAGTGTGTGCTCTGCCTTGCTAACAGGTAGTCACTTAATTCTGTCTTTCCCTTCCCTATATGCAAGCAGAACATTGACTCTGACATCCCAGTTTACTGATAGATAATTTACTGGCTTTGGATCATTTGCACTGTTGCACTGCAGTTTTCAGCAGTGTCCTCTCAGCTGTGAATCCCTTGCAGCAGATTTTATTGTGATACCTGTAAATGGATTCGATTGGATTCAGTCAGCTGGGTGTACTGAATACTTGTATTAGTAATTCCTGAGAAGGAGCATCTTAGAGGAGGCATGTTCATACAATGCCATACTATCAGTAAATATAATGCCAGACTCTTGCGCACTCTCTGTCAGAAAACGTGAGAGGTCCCACCCAAAATGCAGCTTCCCACATAAAATATTTATGTTCAAGATCCAATCTCCTGTACTTCCTTTCACAAAGAAGAGTAAGAACGCTAAGTGTTAGAAGAAAATACTATTTTGCCTTCAGGTTGTCTAAAAATCAAGAAAAAGACTGCCTGATATTTGAGAGACAGTATTTTATTCTTTAATAATTTAATAATTTTTTAAAAATTGAAAACAGAGAATCAGTATCTAATCTAATGAGCATTATTACTCCCCATTACAATTGACTGGAAACCTTTATACAGCGGTCTCTCAGTACAAACTGAGAGGAACTGTTGTGAATAGAATTTTAATGGTAAAAAGGAATTTATATTAAGGAAATAAAAGATCTGTTTCCAGCAGAAAGTAGAAGTGAGAGTAGCAGAATAGCAGTGAGGTGAACTTACAAAATTGCAAACAGATAGATCTCGAGAAAGGGAAAGCTGAAATGTGTTTCTGACTTTGGGGCAGAGGAAAGATTAATTCTGACCAGATGATTTACAAAATTCAAATGACCAAGATAGAGGGAACATAGGCCAAAATGAGGTATCAAAGGACACTCAAGGTAATATTGTAAAGAAAGTGCTGAAATGTGTCATGCGGATCTGCAGAATTTGGTAACACTTTCACCAGAGCACAGCACAAACTACCCAAGCAAACGACAAATTGCAAAGAGAATTGGTAAACCTACAGTTTAGGAAAAAAAAAGAAAAGTAATCAAAATTCACACACAGTAGAATCTGTTAAAAGGGAAGAAAAGAGGTCCTGGCATGTTACATATTAGGAGCCTACACATCTTTCCTGCCTAGACTGATGTTGGAGTAAGTTATTAAGTGATTGGCTTTGTACATAGCCAGAGGTAAAGAGGAAAGTAAGCAAAGCAGATACAGATTTGTCAGAAATAATCCAATCAAATCCATGAGATTTAGTTTTTTGGCACGATAACTGGCCAAACAGAGTAGGAGGAAATAGAAGTATTGGTGCATGACATTAATAAGGCATTTTACATTATCTCCGCTTGACATTCACATAAGCAGACAAACAGTTATTCAGCTGAAATTGTTAGAGGATGAAGTCACAGAAGTTTGAAATGCTGTGGTTCAAAAGCAGTGATCATTTTGCATTGGGAAGAGCTATTATATTTTATATAATAAAAATCACAAAATGGCATGGATATGATGATCTGTGCAGGATATTATAAAAGTTCCCAGGGATCCGGAGAAGTGGAGTGAAATCAGTACAGTAAAAGACAAAAAGAAGTGCTAAGTATCACCCATAGAGAGTGCAAATCCATATTGTGGATACAGGCAGGAGAGCATCTCATGACCTACATAGTATCTCTGATCCTTTCAGAGCAGAAGGATGGGCTTTGAGATCCATCCTTATATTTGTAGAATGCTTCATTTTTTTAGGCATAATCCCTCAGTTCCAGATGGATGCATGGCAGATTCCTCAGTACAGCATTGCACATAGAATGAAGGGTTCTCCAGTCAAATGTGCTGCTTATTTCAACTCCTTAAGTAATTCCTTAAGTAATTAGTGATGGGGCTTTTTAGTATAAGATGTAAAGTACATCTTTTGTGTGATACATGGGATTAAATCCAGTTACAAACACAAAATAGAATTTTGTCTTAACCTTTTTTTGCTGTCTTCTTACATGCTCAGAAATGTGTATTTTGGTCTGAAGGGACACAGGGTGGTCAGACACTCTCCTGATGGTTTTTCTTTTATAGTTCAGTAGTTGGCATATTTGGGAGCCTTCTAGTTCAGTCTGGAGTTGTTGTTCTGAAGTGTTTGACTTGGCATGAACACAATGCGGATAAAATGCTTTGCTTTATTGGAGGAATTTCAACTTTGAAAAACAGTCCATAGTCATTAGCAATGGTCATTCCACTCCAAGTAATCTAAGGTACAGTCTGTCACACTTCTTAAGAGGACAGAACAAAGAGATTTTTCTGCTCTGTTTAGCAAGCTGCATGACCAGTTGCTGAAATAGTGTTACGCAGTAATGTAGAAACAGATATATATGGACGCATCCAGAACTAAATTGCAAAAGAGTCACTTCTCAGTAAACTTGGAGTGATTCTCAATGGCCAACTTGCAGGTTTGATCTAGCCCATATTTAACCCCCTGAAGGGACTTGGTAGAGGAAGTTGTATTTCCCTGATGGCCAAGAAAGACAGTACTGTCCATGAGCTCTTTCAGCCATGCAGGGCTGTGTGAGCACCTGGAGAGCCCTGTGTGAATCGAGTGCTGCAGAGAAGGTTGCTGTGGTTGATCTATGACGACATGAGACATCTGGAGCAAAGGTGCAGCACAAACCAGCTCTGCAGTGAAGCCCCTTAACTCTAAGACCAAAGTTGGTTTTCCTCCCTACTTTTTTTTCTTTTAAAGCTTAGATTTAATCCATTTTTAGGTGGGTGCTCAAATGCAAATCGCAGGTCTCTTGCACTCTCAGTGTCCAGTAGCAATGACAACATCTGATCTTACTTTAAACCTAGTCTGACAGCAACACTCACTCTTTGGGAACAGATGCAGCAGCTTGAGCTGTCTCTGCAGGGTTTAGTGTAAGGGCTGTCCTTCAGACAGAACTCCTTACATCTTTACTGGTGTTTTACATCCCCTGGCCTTGATTTTGCCTTTCATATTCCTAATCTGCTCCACTACCTTCTGGTTAAAAGATCTCTGATAAAACTATTAGTACAGATTAACCCTACTTTTGGGTAAACATAAGTCTCTTGAATTTCATGAGGAGTAAACCAGCTTGATTCTATTAAGGTAAGGAAACAAACTGATGATCCAGGACAATTTGCATTCTATTACTTTCTTTTTCTATCTGCACTTGCCTGGTAAATTGAGATTTGTAAATGGAGCACCAAATACTATGTATAGGACTTCCAAAAAAAGCCAAAGTGGTCCCAAAGTAAGGGGTACTTGGCTAAAATTTCCTTAAAGAAGATTCCAGCATTCAGAAAACCACACATTCAAAATTTAGTGAAGCCTCAGGTGCAGAGGTACATCAGGATGAACACCCTTCCCACTGAATTCCCATGTGAAATGTGGAAATACTGTAAGCATTAGAACTGGTTCGCACCTCAGAGACTGAAGTTTAACTTGTATTAGTGCTTTGTAATGGACATGTTAGTCCTCATGGTGAGATGTGTCACGTGGTTTGACAGTTCTCAGCTTTGTAGATGGTTTTATCAGGTTTTTATAGGTAACAAAGCCTGTGGTAAGTTACTCACTCTGTGTATGTGATTCATAAATTCTTGCATCATGGTTACTTTGTAGTAATGCTTGTAGTAAGTGATGCAATTAATGCATCACTGCATTTAATTGAACACATAGACATGATAGAGTCCACTTCATAAAATGTGTCTGTAAAATTCAAGTAGTGTTCCTCTTCTAATATATTTTTCTTCTGTTTGCAGTGAAGATCACACGAATATAGAAATTCTCCGAGAGGGACCTTGCTGATATGACAGATGGCCACTTTTTAAGAAAATAAGAGGGTCACAGACAATCTAAATGGAAACAATGCCTTAAGTGTACCTTCTATGTAGCCTGTCTTAATAAACAAGCTTGCATATTTAAAGTACGTTTACTGTTTTAAAATCAAGGGTTGTAAATACATCCATAGTACAGTTATAACCTGAACTCTGATTTATTTTCTTGCTAAAGATGGATCATAATAAAGAGATGTCCTGACTCTATAGCAGTAGGTCAGTTGTCCAGAGAAGAGACTGAGTGTACCAACGAAGGAGGTGAATGGGTACCAAGTGCCATTCCCACAGCCCCGCCTGGGATCAAGGAGGCCCCAGGATCTCTGTCGAAGGCAGTGCTCTTCCGTTCTGGGATATTCTGAGCCCACGGGTGCCAGCAACCCCTGGAGAGCCACCGGAGGGGTTTCCTGTGGCCGCCACCTAACTGGTGATGGTGACCTGATGCATACCAAGCCTCTGCCCCTGGGTCCCTACCTACAGGTCCTGCTGGTGGAGGACAGTGACCTGGGCACCCTCTGCTCTTGCTGCAAGTAAGGGCTGTTTTGGAATGCTGGAGGCATGGGCAGGGGGCATGCACTGCCCTCCAGGTCCCCATCCCTGTGGGCTCTGCTCCCTGGGGGCAGTGATGTCTCTGGCCTGGCTGGCACCCAAGAGCCATATCAAAGCAAAACATCAAAGCAAAATTGGACAGCTCAAGGCTCCTGTGAAGGGGTGCACTCCACAGTGGCTCTGGTGGGCCTTCCCACAGGAGGGTGTGCAAGAACTGGGGTTTGGTCCTCTCCTTGTACTTGTCATGGATATGGGCACATATCCATGTGTTTTTTCCTTTCTGTTCCACTGAACACCTGTTTTTTGCATGTTGATTGAAATTAACTGTGTTTGGGTTGTCCTGTGCTTGGTAATACACAGGTGGCTTCTACCTTTGATCTCAGGTAAGCAGCACCTGCTCAGCCCCAGACAATGGCTTTGTCAGGCTCTGCTGAGCAGCAGCAGTGCAGGCAGACATGTACAGCACATTTCATGCCTGAGGAACATTCTCAGGTCAGTGACTTCAGGTTTGAAAAACAATGTTTTTGCATTACAGCTCCTTTAAAGGGTCAAAACTATACCTACCTTCCAGCACATGCCTGCTTTCATTTTCTTTGAGCAAAGACTAGTGACTGGTGGAGGAATGTCATGTGTGGCACAGCTGGAGGGCTGGAAGCAAAAAAAAAGAGTAATGTAATGTACCCCAGTTGGGTGTTTATGAAGCTTTATCGCTCAAAAAGATGGTGAATTTCAGTATGATGGGTTTTTTTAAGTTAAACTGTACATTACATTGAGGACCATGTTGAGAGCATTATCCAAACACTTCTTGAACTCAGTCTTGGTGCTTCCTGGGAAGCCCATTTCAGTGCCCAACTGCCCTTTTCCTAACATCCAACCTAAACTTCCTCTGACACAGCTTCACAACATAACTTATAATAACATAATATTAACGTAATAAGAGATTCACAGCATAATTCATAATACAGTGTCATAGAAGGAGGTTACTGTAATCTTTAGACATCAACAACCTTACGGCAAGCATTCCCATTAGCTTATTACACTTGTGTGAGTCTAACAAGGAGTTATGCTAGCTGAATGGCATGACTGTGAATCAAGAAAGGATCTCTTTTCTGTCTGAGCTCAGGTGGTTGGACAGTGTTTTGATTGATTAGGATTTTATGATATTTTCTAGCTTCACAGGACCAGCACAGTCCTGATCTCACTGGGAGGAGAATGTGCAGCCATCCATGTAGATTAAAGGAAGGTCAGAAGATGTCTTACTGGCGTTTGCTAATGAAATGTGGAGATGAAGGGCTTTTTTCCCCGATTGAGTTACAAGAAGAGCTATTTTTTAACTGATTAAATTCCCAACTCTCCCTCCTGTGGAATTTTAATTGTTTTTAAATTTGCCCAGGAAACACGTTTTAGAAAGTTCCCTGAACTCCACGTATTGTTGCTCAGCAGGCACAGTGTGTGTGTTTTCTGAGACAGCTGGGCTTCAGCTCCCAGCTTAACTGTGGGTAGTTTGGAAGTGCTCAGCCCCTTGCTTCAGGCACCCTATGAGGGGTATGCAGGCTGTCTCAACCAGAGGTGCAGCTGGTTAATACTGGCTAACACTGGTGTCTAGAGGAAAAGAGAAGTCTCCTGGGTGACGCAGGACCATGAGCAAGAGCAGAAGGGAAAGCCATATCCTGTGGGAGATAGTCAGAACGAAGAGCTTGGATTTGTGGATTTTCGCCTTGCTCTCTAGGCGGCAGCATTTGTTTTCTTTTAAATCTCGTTTTGTGTTCTCAGTAGGGGGTGTAGGACAGGCTTTTTATTCATCATTATCATTTGAATGCACAAACGTTCTGTTAGGAGCTGTTTCTTTTCAGCTGTATTATTAGTGTCATTGTGATATACGGTCAATCTCATTTACTTGGCAAAGTTAACTTGCTTTTTCCTGATCATTGAATCCAAGTATGTTTGATGAAGGAGACTCCATGGTACACAATTTGGTAGAAACGTTATTCTGTGGGCAGATGACTCACAGATGAAGCTGAGGCATTCATCGCCATGTGTAGGATTGCATTGGCTTCTATCTTAGCTTTGTGATTTTCGAGCTGGTCACATAGCAACTGCTTCATTTTCTAAACTCTAAACGTCTATAGAAATAGTGTAGGTTTCTGGACAAGGAATTCTTAGCTAGATAACCTCAAAAAAACCCGCCAACTTTTCTGTGGGACAGAGTCTCATCTTTACATTGAGGAAAAATTAACCCTTTCAAGTTCTTTTTCTGTCAGCTGGTGAGAAATTATGCAAGAATCTGGTACACGTGTTTAATTTTACCTTTTAAGCAGTTCTGAATACTTCTTCCTGACTTTAGGTGCAAAAGTGTTTAGAGTTGACCTAAAACTGTTCCTACATAAGCTAGTCTGTTAAAGCTTCCCCAGTGAAAAATCCTACTGTGAAGCACTCTGGAGCAGCCAATAGGGCTGGGAGTGAGGTCTTAAACTTGTTTAGTAATATCTGGTGTCACTGTAGTTTCTGTGGGATACTGAAGCAAGCCCTAAACTTCTGCCCTTGAAAGCCTGGGTTTCCTGGAAGTCCGTTCTTATCTGCCAGTCCCCTTCAAATATTTTGGATATCCAGCAATCTGCAGATGTCTGTAAATGGACACTTGAAGTGAACCCTCTCTCTTCATTTGAAGAGCATCTGTCAAAGAAAGGAGCGGCTTCTGTAGGAGGCTTTGGGGCTGTTGTACAGTAGCTGTCTACATGCACACTCTTACCTTCTGGTAAGCTTTGGGAAACTCCAAGTAGCTTGCTTCTCTCCAAATTTCTAAAAATCAGCTTTGTATTTACATGGAATTCATAGTTTTTCTCGCCCCACAACGTTTCTGCCTTCCCTAGGCCTATGGTAAGAGACATAATTACAGCTGGAGTGCACAAAGCTGTAGTGAAATGGTTGTGAACGGGAGGTCTCCTCAATGATTAAGTTCATCTACCGAGAATCATAGAATCATGTAGTTTGGAAAAGACCTTTAAGATCATCAACCATAAACCTGACACTGCCAAGTCCCTCTCAGCTGTGTTACTAAATTTAAATCCTGACAATAAAGCAAGATGCAAATTTTATCCCTGGTGTTGTCTCCACCTATCAACTTGTCCTCTGCCCAGAGGAGGCACTCAATCCCCTTGGCCAGATCATCAGTAAAGACATTAAACAGGACTGGCCCCAATACTGAGCCCTGGGGGCTAGCGACCATCCACCAGCTGCATGTGGCACCATTCACCAACACTCTCTGGGTCCTGCCACACAGCCAGTTTTTTACATGGCAAACAGTGCCCTCGTCCATGCCATGACCAGCCATTTTCTCCAGGAGAATTTAGGGATCTGCAACCATTATCAAAGTTTAAAACTTGCCTATATGTATTGTCAGTTGAGAGCTAGATAGTATTCCTGTCGGAATCAAATAGGACAAGGCAATAAGCGAGTCATCTCCATGGATCAGCCAAAGTAAAGACTTCCTAAACTCTGGGCATAAGGGTCTGTAAACTCCTAGTACCACCTGTTGCTATGTGACTGAGTCCAAAAAGAGGAAAAACCTGCATATTTTGGGGACTTCTTCCACTCCTACACAGAGAAAGAAGGATATCCTTTTAAAAAGTCGTCAGAAGAGGAAAAGGAGATTTTTAACTCTGAAAAGAAAACTCTTTGGGCTCATGAGGAGGGGAAAAAAACATTTGTTGTCCCCTGACAAACATTGCCTTTACACTCTGTCATGCACCAGTAAGGCAAAAAAACACATATAAGTAATAATAGGCTAGAATAAGGATCTTATATACATGCAAAAATTGTATTAAATACCAGCAAAAATTTATTTCCCATGAGGAATACTAGAAAAGGAACACAGAGAGGTTTTCGGAACAACATTCTTCAAGATGTTCACAATTCTGCTGCTCACAATCCTAAGTTACCTGTCTAGAGGGCCCTGCTTGGAGCAGGAGGTTGGACTAGGGACCTGGAGAGGTCATTTCCACCTCACTTATTCTGCAGTTTGCAACAGCAACAGGCTGGTGCATTTGCAGCTAGCACCTGTGCTGCCCAAAGTCGGGTGTTACCAGAACCACCAGAACCACTCCGACAAGTCTGACTACTTACGAGAGAGCACCTCAGTCATCTGGAGTTCTGTGTGTAGGTGCGCAGCAGAAAAATGCCTCTGAGCCTTCTGCCTAACTTCCCATCTCTTGCATTCAATTTCCTTGGGTGAAGACATTATGAAATGAGTGTTTAGGGTCAACAGTCTGCCATTAGGGAGTGATAAGATTACTTTATTCAGAACAGATAAAACACTCTCAGAGACTCAAGAAAGCCTCCAGGTCTTCAGAAATGACAGGACTGAAAAACATCTGGCGAAACCAGCAGGCTGTGAGCAGTTACACACCAGGTGTCTCCTGTGTGTCCCTACTCCCCGGTCACCAACATGTCCAATGCAACAGCAGGCTGGGCACAGAGAGCAGAGCTGGCCCCTTGTGTATTATATTTTCCCCAGGGCTCATATTTGCCAAAATCAGGCACACAAGTCAGCAAATCCATTTCTATCCGCGGAACAGATGAATGGGCAGCCGAGGCTAGAATTAGTATATTGCTAAAATAAAACCTGCTAAGTGAAGTGTATTTCAAGGGAAGCAGGCTCTGGAAACCCCTGACAGTCTGTTCCAGTGTTCCCTTGCCATGCAGAAAGGCCTGTGCTGGACAGCAGGAGTAGCACAGGGGACACAGCTCTCCAGTGGGCTCCCTCAGCTCAGCCCTGCTGTGCCCACCCCACTGAGCAGGGCTTTCTGCAGCCAGGCCAGAGACCTAAGAAACAGGAGACATGGCCCTACATAAAGCCCTCCCTGGAGAAGATCTTACTAGCCAGGACTAGGCCTAGGACGAGAAACAGCCTTTGAAGAAGGGAGAAAAACCCACCCAGAGAAGCCAGACTGGCTGTATGTAGCACCAGCCAGCCAAGAGACGGGCACATAGACAATTGGAGCAACATGAGAGCAATCCCACACCAGCGCCAGAAGCCTTCCTTCTGCTTCAAACAGCCTCAGATTGGCAGTGAGCCTCCAGAGCCTGCCCTCACCGCTGATGGGAACTGGCTCCCCAGCCTTGGATGTCCCCCAAACCACTTCCCTCCAGCAGGACAAGGTGCTAAAAGACATGCTGTGACAAGAGTGTGACTTCCCTAAGCAGTGGTGCAGGTACGGCTTCGTTAGCTCAGGTTTCTTAGGCTGTTTGTGCTTGTTTGAGCCTGCTGGGCTCTCCCATGGGTTGAGCACTCTCCAGCTGCTTGCCTGTACAGCACTGCACCCTTCTCCCATACTCCTCCCTGAAAAGCACCCCCATCCACCAGCCCAGTCACCATACCCGGAGAGAGATGGCAAGGAGCATCCTCCTCTATCCTGGAGCCTCTCTGCCAGGCCCACAAGACACAACCGACCCTCTGACAATGGAGTGCCCAAGCCCTCAGAGCTGGAGCAGGGGGGAGCTCCCAGGAGCAGGAGATGTCCCACTGAGGGCTCCCTGGGGTGATGAGGCTGTGAGAGCAATGAGGAAGGCATCTGTGAGTGCCTCTATTGTGCTCACTCAGCTGTCCCCATGGCCAGCTGTGTAGAGAAGACTGTGGGCAGTTAGCATCCTTTGTCAGTGCCAGCTTCCCAGGAGCCCTCTTCAGCAACCAGGTTGCTAAAGGGAACAAAATTTTTAAAGTTAATTGCTTAGGGCCCTTGAAGCCACTCCCTGACATGCAGCAAGTGGAGCAGAGGGCCAGCCTCCATTACATTCCTTCCCTGTTCATTGTCACTCTGCATGTCATTCTAGTTGTGTGCCAGTGTCACAGAGCACCACAGGTGCCACAGGGGCAGTGGTGTGTGTCACACAGAGATGACCCATCCTGCTCATCACCTGTGGCAATGCCCCAGCAGCTGGTGGCACCAGAGTCACCTCTCTGCAGGTGCCTACCCAAACTGGTCCGACAGAAACCACAGGCTGCCGGCTGCATGGCACCGCTGCCATGAGGTGGGTACAAGGGCCAGGCACCTGTGGGCTCCCTGGCGTGGGACAGCAGGGGGGAAAATGTGATCCTTGTCCCTCATGGTGAAGGCTGAGGAAAGTCATGGGATGGTCAGCACCCATGCTCACCCTGCTAAGACCCTCGAAGCAGGTCTTCAGACCTGCAACTGAGAGGGCCATGTTGGTGGCAGGCAAGTCTTTGGACAGAGCTCATCCCTGCTCTGGGGAGGGATAATGTCCCTTCACTGACCTTGAAGCATTTGACTTGAAGTATTTGATCACTGAAGTATTTGAGTCAGGACCTCCAAACCCAAGCAGCTTCAACCTAGAGATTCAGAACAGAACAGGTTTCAGCAGACATTTTCCAGCCTCCCGCCTCCCTGCCTTGCTCCCTAGAAAATGCCCAGCCATCCGAGTCTGTGGAAGGGCACTCGCTCCCCGGCACATACCCCTGGCATTGCCAGGGTAGGGAGCGGATCTGCAAGTGTACTCTGTCCTGCTCCCTCCCAGCCCCTCACCAGTGCCAGAGCCCGTGTTTTCCTGGGCTGGGCACAGCAGCAGCTCCCACGTGTGATGCCCTGCCGGCTGTCTCTGCGTGCTGCAGCACGTTCTGCCTACGAGCTATGGCAGCGCTGCTGAAAATCCTCCCGGCAAGGAACTGCACGTATCAGCTCCCGGTTTAGTCACTTCAAAACAATCCGGTTAGTAAGAGTGAGAGTAGGGAGGAAGACTGTACCCCAGGCAGAGATTGCACATGGAAATACCAATGAGATGACACTGTTCTCTGAGAAGTATTGGAACAACTGGAGGAATAATAAAACACTGCAGTTTCCATCCACACAACGGTATCCCACGGACAAAGTAAAGGCAGGGATCTTATTGGAAGTCACATCTGATGAGTATCTGTCTGGGCTGAATCCGTTCTACTGCTGAGGAGAGACAGGCTGAACCCTGCCCACTAAAACAAAGGAAAATGCATGAAGGAGAGTGAAGAAGAGGCAGTTGCTGAGTCCAGGCGAGCAGCCCTGCTCCAGCAGCAAGGAGCCATCTGTGCCCACCTCCTCTTCCCCCTGCCCAGGGCATGGTCTGGGTAAGCACTGTGTGCTGCTGGCTCTTGGGCTGCAACCACTGTTTCTGCTCTCCTAGGGAAAAAAACTGATCAAAAGAACAATGACTCAGTCAAGTTCTTGTGTGTTGAGATGTCCAACAAAGGCAATTGTCAGCTGTGTCCTGAAGAACAACGCATCTCTTGTGCTGTTATGGGGCAAGTGGGGTATGGAGGTAGAAGTCTCATCTGGTTAGCTGCAAGAGTTGTCCTGTGGATCAGTATTGGCTGGTTAGAAAATGCTTCTCTAACTGAATGGAAGCCAAAATATTCTGTAAATATTCTTGTTTCCAGCCACATTTTTCGGATTGGGGGCCAGAAAACCCCAGCACATCAGGAAAAGAAAAAAAACCACTGGAAAACAAAACAGAAGACAGCTTTTGAGGTTTTCCTTTGCATTGGGGTATTCAGAGGGAGAAAGGAAGCTTTTGCTCTCTCTCTGACACTTGGGATGGAGTGAAGTCTGGAAAGCACATATTTTTTAATTCACATTCTCAGAAAAAGGAAAAAATCTCTGCTTAATCCCCAGACAAGACGTGCTGTTGCTAAGCCTCATTTTTAGGAAAGAAAACATGGCAAAATTCAAGAGAGACACATGCATGAAAAGGAGGAAATATGAACAAGTCAGAAAAGCTTTGTTATATCCCATTCTATCCTGATGGCTTGACAAGTTGCTTCCCCCCTCTCCTTTCCATGTTTTTTTCCATTCTGTCTCCATGCAGTGTTAAAGGGACAATATTTGGGCCAGGAGGGGCATCAGCTGTGTGTCCAATGCCCACCCCACCTCCCCCCTAAAAGTAACTTCAGCCAATATCTTGCCATGGAGCAATATGGATGATATTTAAGCCTCTGCAAGAGGAGTCCAGAGGAGTGGGGTGCTGAATGCAGGCTGCAGCTGTCAACTCCTCCCTGCAATGCCACAGTATTATGCAAAATTGTCAAATGGACATCACAACAGATGTACTTCTTCTCAACAGGAAAAAAGTCTCTGTGATGGGCCTGGATGCACCCTTCATTTTGTTTCTATTTAATCTAATTCTGCTGACAAAGGACATCCTCGGGGGACAGGATCTCTTCATATCAGGTGAGGCATAAATTCCAGCAGTATTTCAACCCTCTCCCAGGAGGAGTAATGGGGCCAAAAAGATTTCAGAAAAGGTCAGAAAAGCATTAACATGTGTCAGCCAAATGTGAACAGATTTGTGACGTGACTTTTACACTGTCGCTGCAGGACTCCCAGCACTTCTGAAACCATTTCAGTGGGTTGTCTCAGCCTGAAACACGTCACTGCCAGTGCTCCCAGTGCAAGTTTGGGCTGGGTTCACAGGCTGAGAGAAAAGGGTTTTTCCACATTAAAGGCTTTCTCTCCACTGACAGTAATAAACAAGGGAAGAGAGGAGCCTATCCTGTTCCTGCAGACCAGGTTACTCACATTTTGCAACGCTTGAGGCACATGCATGGAAGAAAAAAAAAGACAGCATACAAACACAGGAAAATCTTTCTGGGCCGGAATATTTTCCTATCTGTCCTGTCACCAAGGCTGGCCAAGAGCAGATGCCAGAGCAGAGCATAAACATGGGGCCAATAAGTAGCAATACCCCTGAGAGCTCCCCCAAGGACATGCCAGTATGCCATTCGAGACCTCTTCCTGGACTTTCCCACACTGGGTTTGAAATCCATTCCTGAGTCCTGCTGCAGGGGTCTGCTCCAGCCTGCTTGAATGCACCCTGATGCCCCCAGCCACAGCAACTGGAGCCGTCCAACCAGTCGCATCATCCAGTCTGCTTGTCCGCACCCATTGCTACCCATGCTCCTGTTGCTTAGCACCAGTGATAAACAGGACATATTCCTTTGGCCAGGTGCTTGCCCAAGGCATGTAGGATCAAGTCTTCCCCAAAAAACCTCTCTGGCAGCCACTGAACAGCACCATATGGTTTATCAGGCAGTGAAGCTGTCCTCTGATCTTGCTTGATCAATGTCATCCTGCTAGGAAAACTGGCAGAGGTCTGCCTGTCCTTTGGCACGGATCTCTTTGCAATCCCCTTGCCTTGGCCCATGTTTCCCCCAACATTACAAAACCTCTTCAGATCAGTTTTGGCTCACTCCTAAGCATATAGCAGGCTTCTTGCCTGGGTTTGTCCAACCACTTCTCTCCAGGGTCGGGGCTCCTTGCCTCTGGCTCCAGCCAGATCCATAGCTTTTTGCATTCTGCACCAGTTTGAGTTTTGCTCTGGCAGATAATCGCAGCCATTGCAAGCAGTACTCAATTTTTCATGAGCCCTTTCTTCAGCCTCTCTGATTTTCCAGCATCCCCTTCCAGCTGTCTATAAACTGAGAGAAAAATCAGCCCCTCCCCACTGCACCCCACCCACAAGATACCTCTTTTTAAGGTGCTGTCTAATGCTTCCAGACCACCCCACTGGGAACTGCAGGCTCCTGGGCACTTTAATCGAGGAGAGGTTTTTGGCAGAGGAGGACACCCTGCTCTCCTCCCCATCCCCAGCCAGGCTGCGCCTCTGAGAGCACTTGAGCTGCAGCAGCAGGACAGATCCAGGACCCAGTCCTGCCCTTATAGCCAGCCTGGCGGGATCACATGGCTGACTAAAGTGACAGCAGGCTCAGGAATGTTAAACCTGGACACATCATTTGCAAGATACTAAAGCGAGATGAGAATCCAGCCCTGCACAGCAGCGAGCGCTGCCGAGCTCCATCAACAGAGGCGGGAGCGGAGTTCCTTACAGCGGGGGAGCGGGATGCGGCCCGGCCGGGAGGGACGGGCGGGCTCGGCTGGAGCTCCGCGGAACGAAGCGCAGTTTCCGCCGCACCCCGCCTGCACCTTTCCTGTACCCCCGCAGGAAGCGGCTCCGGCCGGGGCCGCGTCCTTGGGCCCCGAGCGTGGTGGGACGCGCCCCGACGGCTGCCGTGCCACCGAGAGCCCGCGGCGCGCACAACCACGCGCGGAGCCCTGCCAAGGGGAGCGGGTGCCAAACCTGAATTACCAGCCCAGAAAGTGGCTGTGGATCCCGGGAGCTCCTGTGATTTGCGGCAGGTTTTTCAGGTCCCCGCCTGTCACACACACACGCAGATACTTAAGCAGTCACCCAAGGACCTGCGGGGTTCTTGTTTTACACACTTCTGGTCCTTGCCAGCTCCAGGTAAGCACAGGCTTCGAGCTGGGGGTGCTGGGGTGGGTTTGCAGCTGGGGATGGGGGGGATGGAGGGAGGAGCTGCCCTGTGAGTGCTGATGCTGAGGAGATCGGAGCTGCACCCAGCGGGGCAGGAAGGCTCATGCCCGGGGCAGGCAGAAAGGCACACAGGCAGGAGAGACCGCAGGCAGGGGCCACCACAGGGTCCTGCCTCTGCTGCAGCAGCTGCTGTGCTCCTGTTTGCTTTGTTCCCATCCGATACTATCTTCTAAAAGACTGGACGGGTAGTTTACAGGATGCATGACAGGTGTTTTTTCCTTATTTATGGCAGGGCCCGGTTTATTTTTAAAGCCTCTGTCCCACCTTATCCTGTGCACCATGCTGGCTGATGTTATCCACAGCCACCCCACAGCAGGAGGCTGAGCAAAGCTCAGGACAGGACATAGCTCTGCAGCAGAGCAAGGAGGGCGAGAGGCCTCGTTTGCATTGAGAACTGCTATTTTGAGCCCTGCAGTGGCAGGAAATAGCTGCAAGCTAAAGCCAGATGCAAATGCCTACAGTTGCATCCCAGACCTGACTGGGAGCACTGGGAAAGGGGTCAAGAAGCCCAGCAGAGGCTATGGGGCCCCATCAGCTTGGCAGGAGCTGCTGCTCAGAGAGATTTCTAGGGGCTTTGCGTGCAGTAAATCGTCAGAAAGCTGCACAGCCAGCCAGCTATTGTGACTACTGTTCAAAAAAGCAAAGCTGAGCAAACAGAGATCGTGTCTTTTCTGGAAAAGTGGCAGATTTCTGCCAGGATAGTAAATGCTGACTGCATTAGCAGTGCTGGGCAAGCATGCTGGGAGACAGAAAGATGTAGTCTCCATTTCAGGCCAGAGCTAGGAGTCCTGCTAGTAATCCCAGGGTGTTTCTGGGGAGCTGGGTGCAACCACAGGACATGGGCAGAGTACTATATATTTATAATAAGACTTTCTCTTGCTGCAACTTGTGTCCATCAGCCATTACCTTTTGTCTGCTCACTCCAAAATGGCCCTGAGGTGCATTTTAATGCCCTATCAGCCACACTAAGAGCACCAGGTGCTGTCATGCACATAGCAATGCTGGCTGGAGCTGCCCACGGCCCGGGCAACCACTTGTAAGTTTCTGCTCTCACATTGCTCCACCTAAAACCAGGACAGTCAGAGCCAAGCGTGATTTCCCCAGGGGTCTTTAGCTTGACACTTAGGACAGAGCAGGTGTGGTGGTTTCACTGGGACAGTGCATCTGGCATTGTCATTTCTGCCTGGGTGAGTAAACCCCAGCTGAATGACAACTGCAGCCCCACAGGCTTTCTGAATGGCTAACATTCTTTGCACTGAAAAAGCCTTTGTTTTTCAATGCTGTCAAAACTTTAAGAGGAAAAAGGCAGTGAGAAGTGGTGCTTTTCAGCAGGTAAGCCAAACAGCTGTAAGTCTCCATATTTCTACCAAGCTTAAAGAAATGTAAGTGAGACAATCACCTTACTTGTACAGGGGAGAGATCTGGATAGCCTGAAAGCCAGGCTGCAGGCCTGGGCTTAAACGAGGCTCTATTTAAGTAGTGGGCAGGTGAGTAGTGGTCTCCGTAGGGCCAGTCAGGGCATATAGGCACTCCCGGTGCCCTCAAGTCATGTCATATACCTCCATTTTTAGCACACGAGAGGGGCCAAGTGCTAGAGGCCATATGCTGCAGGGGGGCCACATGGCTCCTGAGAACCTCCAGGACCTAGTGGAGTGATTGGGGAGACCTGCAAAGCCCTCCAGGAGCCCCAGGGTTTTTGCCTATTCCTGAAACCCATCTCACAACCTTGAGAGGTAAAAATTGTTCTCTTTCCAGAGCAGGGGTAGAGGGCACACAAAGAAAAGCCATCAGGCATCACATCCCACCTGCTGGGGCACCTTGAGCTGCCAGCAGGTAGAAGATACTGTGTCCTACGGGAAAACGCCTCAGGAACCTGGAGATAATCAGAAGCAGAAATAGCTGTGCAGGTGAAACATGAAAGTTGAAGCATGTGTTCCCTATGCAAATCCATGCACACACATCAATGCTCGTTAATGCGGCAGGCTGCAAACAATGATTTATGAACTGCCAAGGCATGTTGCTGCTGGTGGCCCGGGCTAGATGCATGATCTGGAGGTGATGAGGAGCCCTTTGTGGCTGGGCTTTCTATGAGAAAGGCAGGTGCCTCAGTGGTGTGCTGATAAAGGAGGAGAGGCAGGACTTGTGGCCTGAGCTTGGCCTCATCTGCATTTTGACCTCATGGAGATCCAGGCAGCCACAGTGCTGGAAAGCAGCACCTCAAGTTCAGAGGACCTCTTTCTAATCCTGCTTTTTTTCCAGAGGTCTCCAAACACCTAAGGTAGGTGAGCAGCATTCAGCAGACTCCTACTTCCTCACATGCATGAGGGACTGAATTATGTGTGCCCACTTCCTATATGGCTGCTTCTGAACTCAGCTGATCCCAGGCAGCTGCAACACTCTGCAGACAAGGCCAACTTGGCTTGCAGTACCTGAGGTTAAAGATGGTCTGTCCCCAGTCTGTCCAGGGCTGGTGGGTGATACTGTCTACCAGCACTCCATTGCACTCAGAGGTGCTCCAGTGTTATGCAACCACTGTGTTACAATCGGTATTTACCCAGTGACTCAAACAGAGTGGGCTGTTTCACAACCAGCCCTGGTCTATTTATAAGCCCCTACTCAAATGCCATAGGATTCTTTTATTAGTCAAAGCACTTTCTGCAGAGGAGGCTCAGGGGGATCTTTGCTTTATGAGGTAAAGTTCAAAGATGATCTCTCCAGCCTCTCACTGGGCCTGGCTCTTTGCGTGCTGCAAGACAGTTTTGAAGATGAGCTCCATCCTAGCAGTTCTGTCAGCAAGTGAAAGCCCTGGGGCATTCAATACCCTGGGGTACCTCAAGGTGAGTTATCAGTCAACCAAGAAAGCCGGAGTGCAGCATGATGGATGTTCCAGGGTTATACCCCAGAGCCAAAGGGAAGGAAAAGCTGGACTGCAGTGTGGGGGCAGGGCAGGACTGCAGCAGATGGCCCACAGGAGTCCTAAGAAGGGCCAAGGGCTCCTGGCAGCACTGGAGAGCCAGCAACACCAACCAGCCAACCTGACAGAGATGGGCCAGGCAACTGAGCCAGCAGGAGAGCAGATCAAGAAAGGCCACGTTTTTGCAACCAGCTCCTTCCTTGCCCATACCCTACAGCCTGGTTTCGGAAAGACCACAGTGATTCAGCATCAAGGGACTTGTGCATCCTGTGTGGGGGCAGTGCCTTGTGAATTGACTGAATTGGCAAGCTCGACCCTCTGCCATGTGGAAGCAAACCTGGAGCCCAGCAGAAGAGAGGTGTGGGACTTACCCAAGATGCACTTGTTTTGCTTGTGCTTTTGGGCCAAGTCTTCCAGAGATTATGCAAAGCACAAGTGGGACAAATGTTACTCTGGAGGAAAACATGGGCTTCTTGCTGCTGCCATTGCTGGGAGCACCTAGGACTGACCACAGTCAGAGCAGCAAGTGCTCAACCAACAGACCTACACTGGGTACAGTCTGCAAGGACTGACCCTTCACTTACACACCAAAAACCAACCAACCAACGAGTTCAGTGATGCTCAGGAACAACAGGACTGTTTATGCTCATGTGTGGTAACATTAAATATTGCTTGAAACAATGCAGCTCACCTTCTCACGGCCAGCATTGTGTGATGTCCAGCCACACTGCTAAGAGAAGGACCAGGTCACTGATCCTCAGGAGGAGAAATAGGGTGGTTGCTGGGTCAAAGACCATGCTCCTAGAAGATCTTGTATGCTCTATCATTCCTTTGCACAAACTTGCCTGATCACTGGGAAGCAGGAGAAGAAAACCCAACAACCCACTAGGCTTACTGCCAGATATTGTCCCTTCACCCAGAGGACAAATAATGTTTTTTAACTAATATCTTTAAATTAACCCCCTGAACATGCCCATTGCTGTGACATCACTCCTAAGTGACGCCCAGGCCTAAATACGGCTGTAAACAGGAATCGTTCCCATGGGAGTCACACTGGCTATAAATACAGCAACAGGGGAGCGCTGAGCAGCCTGCAGCTTCCTGCCAGCTGAGGATGGTGAGACAGCTCAGTGCTGGGCACTGCTGGCGTGTGGTCGCTGAAGCGAGGAAACTGAGACAGGAGCTGCTGGGGGGCTGGCACTCCCAGCTGAGCTCCCTGGCATGTCTTTGGGAAGGGAGTTGAGCCCTGCCGCAGCCAGAGGCCACAGCAGGGGGAGGGGGGAGGCTGGTGGGGACACGGATAGCAAATCTGGGGCTCAGCAAATGTGGCCCCACTGGCCACTCCCAGCTTGAGCAATGACACCAACCCCTCTCTGCAGTGCCTGGCCCCATAGCCCTGCCCCAGGAGGAGATGGCCATGGAAAAGCCAGTGATTCCCACTGAGGAGCAGCTAGAGATCCTGGAGTACCACTTCTGCAAGGTGAACAAGCATCCTGACCCCACCACGCTGTGCCTCATCGCTGCTGAGACCGGGCTCTCCGAGGAGCAGACTCTGGTGAGTGTATGCCCCTCATCGCTCCCCTGGCACCAGCCCCACTCTGCCTGCATGCCTCTGTGCCCCACATCTCCTGCCTGTCCTGTTCTGGTCTCTATTGTACACCTGCACCCGTCTGTCCCCCCACATGCTTCTTACAGCAGCCCTTGCCCTTCTCATGCTCCCCCCACACCGCCTGCACTCCTTTGTGCCCCATGTGCTCCCTGCTTGCACTCCCTGCACCACTGTGCACCCTGCACACTCCTCACTGCACCCACAAGTCTCCTCTGCACCTCTGCAACCCCCAGCACACCCCTAACCCCCCACTGCACCCACAGAGCTCTAATGCAACACAGCACCTCCCTGTACCCCACATCCTTCCTGCACTCCGCGTGTTTCTGCTCCTGAATGTACAGCCCATACGTGCTCTTCTTCCAAACCATTTCTCATAGTCTTGGATGCACAAACTACTGCTGGTTTTAAGGTCTGAAGAAACTACTGTCATTTTAAAACAGATAGAGGATAGATGCAATTCCTGCAGGATGTGCTGTGGGACATGCTGTGCATGGGCTGTGCACCCTCCACCTCAGCATCCCTAAGCCCAGATCTCAGGCAAGTCTGTCAGACCCCCAAAGGAGACACAGAGGCCTCCAAATACCCCTCCACAGGGACAGGCTACCTCTGTCTGGGAATTCCACCGAGCCCTGTGCTCCATCTGGCTACCTGTAGGCTACTATGTGCTTCAGAAGCAAATGGCTTCTTCCCAGTTCCTTCAGGTGGCAGTGCTGCTCATTGTGATGCAGGTGTTTGCTAGATCCACAGCGGCATTTATGGGTATAGAAAAGAAATCCAACGCACTGGAAAGTTAGCAGCAGTTCGCAGAGAGCTGCCAAGCCTGGCTCTCCCTCAGCAAAGCCAAAGGGATATAAAAGCCGAGCAGGCAATGTCAGCATTTAGCCTGTCCCAGGGAAAGATGCTGGAACAGCATCCATTGCACTGATAGTCCTTGGCTGGTGTGGACTGTGCTTTGGTGACAGGCAGGTATCAATCACTGCTTGAGGCAGCAAGGAGGCAGTACCCCTAAAATATCTTTTTCTCCACAGGAATGGCACTGTTCTTTTTTTTTTCCCTACAGGAACTTGTAAACACAGGCCATATACCCCCAGGGCACCTCTGTAGATGTCTTAAGATGTCTTCCCCGATAGCTATCTTTTTCCACTAATCTAGAGTGCTCCTAGAGATTTGGAGGTGAAGGTCATGATAGGGACAGGATCAAGACTGGGGTGGTGAGCTGCAAAGTGCCTGCATTGCGTAGAACACAGGGAATCATTGCTCCTGACATCTGGAGCGCTTTATCGTCTAGAAATAGCAGCCATTTTAATAAAAAATTCAGTAACAACGAGATGCAAAGAGAGGATGATGGTTTAGGACAGAATGTGAAATTTTTGAGAGGAGGCTAGGCTGTCAATCATATGACTGGATGTGGTCGAAGGCAGTGTGAGTATGAGAGACACTTGTAGAGAGCACCGTGGTTGTATCATTACAGACCATAATAGCTTCAAAAATAGCCATGAACAAATATAGCAACAAAATGAGCTGCAACAAAAGGAATCACAGGCATACTGCCAAACAAAAGGCTGAGCTGTGCTTCCGGCACATGAGTTATATCTCTTTTCTTACTTTTCTTCTTAGGTAGTGCAGCTTTAACCAGATACATTTTATCTAATATTTTAAATTGTGGCTGCATTGAAGTGTCAGCAGCAGCTCTTGGAATGGGCTTCCAGATGCTAAGTTAGTACAGACATAGTGCTAAGTTACTGCTAAAATAGACGTGCATATTGCCTGAACACTAAGACAATTTTAAAACAGTTTTAAAAATAGATTTGTTCTTAAATTTGTTGAGAGCCAATGTGCTGTACTTCTCATGCTTTCTGAAACAGGTAAGCTTTTGATTCCTGTCAGTTTTGGTGATTGTTTCACTGCTCCAGTCATTTAAACAGACACCATCCAGCTCCTTAGCCAATCTCTTACTCTGTTTGCAAGAAAAACCTGGACTCACAGCAGTAAGAAAAGGATTCACCCATGCCGTCAAGGTCTGAAGTGAGCAAGAGAAATGAGTTTGAAAGAGGTGCACACGTAGGTTACAAGAGCGTTCAGGCAGGAGCGACTGCCCTGCTGCCTGTGCTGCATGGGAGCAGCACCATGAGCTCCCCACACCTTGTCCCTTGTGCTGACCACATCTGCACCTTCAGCAAAGGTATTCAGAGGCTTCGCTCAGCCCAAGGCACTCAATCTCTGTTTTGGTCTGTCTCTCCAGAAATGGTTCAAGCAGCGCCTGGCGGAGTGGAGGAAGTCTGAAGGGCTGCCCTCAGAGAGCGGGTCTGTCAGGGACTAGAGGATGCTGCTCCAATCCCCTTGCCTCTTACAAATGATGCTGAAGCTCTTCAGAGTGGGTTTCCTTGGGCTTCTTCTGTTGCAATAGGTTCTGCGATACAAAGTAATACTCTGCTATTTAACATAAGTTTTATTTAACATGTACATAACCAGAAAAAAAAAATTTTTTATATATATATATATACATGTGTGTGTATACAACTTCTGATGGCTGATAACCTGTCTAGTGACTCCAACCCATTAACAGCAGCTGCACAAGAAAAGGCAATTTCATGCCCTTGTCCCAGGCTTGCAGAAAATTTGCCATGATATATGTTCAAATATAGAAGGAAGAAATAAAGATTCTTTTTCCTTACAATCCCTAGAGGCAAAGTATGTGTGCTAGCTTTAAGGTACAGATCATCTGGAGAGTAGGGCATCTGGAAAACCAGGTGTACTGTTCAGGTGACTTGGTTTGCCTCAACATGCCTGAATCAGCTCTGGATACTGGCAAACCAAGCGCCTACACCATAATCAGACCAAGCCAAGCACCCCTTGAATGCCTTTTTTACTTTTCTGTTAAAGGTCACCAAAGAGAAAGAACTCATGGGTTGTTTTGGGTTTTTTCAAGTGTAATAATAAAAACCCAACGTTTTTTGATGAGAGGAGCTGTGTTACATCCCTGCTTGTCCTCTCTGCCCCCATGACAGGAGGCAGATTCCTTCCTCTGGAAGGGCAACATTTCTCCCAGGCAGCCTCAGTGGGCCCAGTGGGTTTTCCCTTTGCCACAGGGACAGCCATGGGCAGCCTCATCTCCTAGGGCACCCATGGGTCCATGCATGGCAGCCCACACAGCCCCACACGCACCCTAATCCCCGGGGTGGCAGAGGCTGGTGGTACTGGGGTTCCCCAACAGGGTGGGGGCTTAAGGGGGAGACCCCAGTCTCTTCCTGGCCATTGTCAAGCCTGAGGAATGCGGTTGCACTGGGGCTCTTGCACAAAGTCCAAACTCTCATCCATCCTGGCACAGGACAATGCCTCGTCTAAAAATAACAAGCACCATTGCCCAGTGACCTTACCTTGTTCAAATGGCTTCAAAAGTCCTCTGCTTAGTGGATTATTGAATCAATTAATGGATCCCCTGATTAATCGCCTTCTGGTTTGTGGTCACCTGCCTCTATTCCTTTGGAAGGAGAATCAGCTTAACACAGGGAAGATTAAAATACATTGGCTCTGCAACTGCCATATGCTTTCATTTGTGGCTTCTGTCCCTTACTGGTGAGCATCTCTCTTGCCTCAGTACCTCCAGCCTGTCGCCAGTGGTTGGGCGGCCAGTGCAAAACACACTGACCTTGTAGGAAACAGATAAAAGCATTCTCCCTTATGCCATGCCCCACACAGGCTGTGTTGTTCCCCTGCAATCCAGCTGCCAAGCTGACTCACCCACAGACCTGACTGGAGCTCAGAATTTGTTCTGCAGACTCTGACATCAAGACTTGTTTTCTGCTTAGCCTTTTCAACGTGCCTTCTCTCTTACACTGAGGGTAAGAGAGTGTAAGAGTGTTACGCTCTTATACTCTTCTTTTTTGAGTTAGGCTCCAAAAATCCCGGTGCAGAACTCTCTTATTTTGCCCAGGGTCACACAGCTGAGTATCTGAACCACACAGCTTTAACCCACCTATGTAACTGCATCTGCCTGTTCTCCAGGCATTTGAGAAAACAGGCCCCAAATCCAAGCCAACTCAACACACATTGTAGCCTTTTGTATTTCTACTTCTGTCACAAGCACAAAATTTTTGAGTGTCAGTAAGAAGATGTTGAAACTTTAGCAAAAATTTTTAAACCCAAATTCAAGAGTTGTGTTGCATCAACTTACTGCATGCTCCTGGGTTTGGTTTGCCACACTTCCCTGTGTGAAAGGACAGTCCCTGTGCTGCCTTCCCGCAGCAGTTGTTTCATTACTTCTTAAACTATTACAGCAAAACAATCAAGAGAAAAACTCCAGACATAACCCATCCTAGGGAGAGAGTCTTCCCACATTAGGTCAAATGCTGTTAATTTTCGCTGATGACTATTCTTAAGGAATGACGATTTTATTTGAACTCCCAGAAACTGTTCCTGCTGAGTGCTGCCTCTGCAGCACAGCCCAGAGACATTAATGTTCCGAGGGGCGATGTGGGCAGATGGCAGGAGCATTTCTGAGGGAGCTTAGCGCTGAATTGGTCGAGCTAGTTCTTGGAGCCGCAGAGAACAAGCTGCCTTCATAGCAGTCTCCTTCACTCTGAATGCATCTGGGTTGAGTGTAGTCAAGCCCATACGAGGTCTGGAGGAGAGAGGGTAGGGATGGTCAATCCTGACTGGAGCAAGGCCAGCTGTCAGCTGCCTGCCAGCTCCCACACCTCCACCTAAACCTGCCGTTCCTTGTAAAGGGAGGACAAAAGGCATCACACCTCCGCAGCTGTTGTCAGGAGAGGGATATCTCTCACAGCCAGTACAGCCAGGCATTCCCTCATCCTCTGTGAAACATGCTCCCCAGCACTTCCTGCAGATTGAACTGAGGTCAGCTGCAACATGCTGGGCAACATGAATGTATTACACTCTGCCCTTTGCCAGTTGGCTGCTTTTTATAATTGGAATTAATAAGAAGTCCCAACCAGTAATTCCTGCTGGAATTAGAAAGTTTCTGTTTCTTCTCTTTTGTCTCTCCTTGCACCTCAAAAGGGCTTTTTAAACTGCAATCCATGTAGCATTAACACATCCAGACATATAAAATCCACACGATTTGGAAGCGGACTCCTAATCCTGGCCTAATCTCTCTAGTCAACACAAATGAACAAGGTGCCATGAGCCACACAAAATGGGCTGGCAGCTGATCATTTTCCCATGACAGGGAAGCAGTACCTACCTTATGCCAGGCTGGGCCAGCTTCAGAACCCTTGGTGTAGCCACTGCACGCTTGGCAGCCTCTGTCACGGGCCACTCAGGATCCCGTGGGGGCATGTAGTCAGCGTGGAGTTGTTTTGGCTTAGACAGCTCAATGGTCCGAGGGCTCGCAATTGCCTTCTGAGACAACCTGGAAACCTGTGGAAGAATGGGAAGGAAGATCCTCAGAGGTGCTCCTGGCATTCAAGGGTGCTCAGCCTGCAACTAACTCAGTGTACCCAGGTTCACAGCCACTGACCACATGCAGATGGGACATGATCCTGTTGTCAGCTGTGTTTGGCACCAGACAAACCATAGAAGGAAAAATCACTGCCTAGTGAATCCCACAACCTGCCCTCCAGCCTCCTATTACTCACAGCCCTTTGTCTAACCCACCCCCAGTGCTGGAGATCCCAGTTAGACACTTGTCCACCTCTCCCCATCCCCACAAGGGCAGGCTAGGCACAGCTCTGCTGTTCTCTGGGGATATGTGCTGGGAGTCAGTTCATGCCCTGAATGGAGCACGAGTCCTGCTTTCCAGCTCAGGAAGCAGCTACGCCAGCCTCATGGAAAGCAGCACATCCAAGGCTGGATGAAGAGAGCCACGAGTGACTGAGCACCCGTGCCCTCTCCTCTGCCAAGAGTCCTGTCCATGTAGGGTGCCAAGTGATGCTGCCTTACCGTAGAGATGACGGAACTAGGATGGGTGTGCCTAGAGCAGCAGGTCAGCTCCCTGATCAAGGGCTCTGCGAGTTGCTGGACCCGCACCGATGCATTGGCCGAGGTCGCAAAGCTGGAAACCCGTGTTGGCACCTGCATGGGCCCAGAATGGGGGAGGGATGTGCAGACACAGAGCTTGTACAGCAGCCCACAGGGACATGCTCCCTCTCCACACGAATGAGCATCCCAGCACCCTTCCTCTGCAGACATGGTCACTCTTACTTTTCCAGACTCCACTCTTTTTCTTTCACCTGAACTACTAGGTAATTTTGGTGCTATAGGGATTTCCCAGCTGTTGCCCACTCAGAGCCAGGAGGGGAGTGCCTGTAATGAGAGTCTGTGTAGCCAGGTAAAAGTGCAGAGAAATTTCTTCCATGTTTTTTATGTTCATCTTCCTGGCCAAATCAAGTAACTTCCCTGCTAAAGAGAGACACTCAGATTTCAGGGTATATTTGCTGGTACAGTTAACTGCATTCCTACAGAAAAAGTGATTACTTCTCCAGCAGGGGACTTCTTCCCTTGTTTTTCACAGGGTTACTGTTGCCCAGGCCTGCTCCAGCCCAGCCTCCCATTTCCCAGCCCCAGAGGCTGCATCCAGAAAACCTAGCCTCTGCCATGGAAGTGAGTGTAATCTGAGATGGCTCTAAGGCCTTTCATCCCTCCCAAAGCAATGACCCACCTAAAAGGAACAAGCTCAGAAATATGTCTCTAAATTAGACTTCTAGTAAAACATAGTTAAAATACACATAGTATTTGCAATCTCATACTCCCTGTGTACTCAGATAGGAGCACAGCTGCCCAACTACAAACATGAATATACTCCCTAAGAGCTAAATGCACCATTTCCATCAGGTCTCTCCACTTTCCCAGGCTGCTTTATCAGAGAATGCAGCTCAGATGCCTTCTCTGGCTCTCCTGCTATACTAGGCTGCTCCAACCTGGCTGTTTTCTGTCTCCCAGTAGGAGATTTGCAAAGACAACATTCTTCTCTGAAAAGGCAGTTTCTCTCAGTGTCATAAACGCCAGCAGAACCAGACAGCTTCTCTCCTCCACACACTGGGGTGGGATACAGTGTCTAAAAACTCAGGACAGCTTGCTGCATCCCTCTACCCTCCAAATCTCGCTCAACCTCCTCCTCACCTCTCTGGCCGGCACAAACTCTGGGTGCAGCACCTTTGGCTGGGCAAGCTCCAGGATCCGCTGGGAGGCATTATAGTTCCGTGCAGCCAGGGACACGGGCCACTCGGGGGACTCACGGGCTCTGGAAGCAGAGAGTCATGGCACCGCCACTCACAGATGTTCTCCACTCCGGCTGCAGCTGGGATGCCTAAGCCTCACATTTGCTGCAGTAGGAGGCAGCTTTGTTTTGTGGCCATTTCCCGTGTAGAACTCATCCCATAAGAGTCCAGAAGTTCTAATCCCAGCAGAGACCCTGTTCTGCACTTTGCCCTTTGTTTACCCATCCTCTGTTCCTGCACTTATTACTTTGAAGATGCACTGATGCTACAAAGCCCAAGGCCCTACCTATAGCACCCTATAGGCTTTCTAGCCTCTCACCTTTGCTCCAGGTAAGCAGGGAGGTATTTTCTAGGTTCAGCCAACTTCAGCAGCCGTTCAGAAGGGTAGCCAAACTTCGCTAGCGGGGGACGCCCACCGATCACTGGTCTGCATCTGTACAGAAAGAAGGATTTTGAGGAACAGCACAGAAGAGCTAGCAAAAGGCAACTGACAGAGAACATGATCCTGGCAGATGGTAACCTAAGCCTGGTTAAACATCCGTGCCTGCTGTATATACAAAAGCTGGCACTGGTGCACATGGAAAAGGCATGAACAAATAGGCACTTACATTTGAGATTTCCTCACTTTAAATGCTGTTTACATCTGAAGAGTCCTCTTTTAAGCACCCTCAGTGCATTGCTTTCAAAGTCTAGGCTTTTCCTGGACCATTTAAAGAAGCTGCCCCACAACACCCAGCAGCATTTATGTTAGTCAGCTCTGCCAATTTAGAAACCTCTTTGTTACAATGGCTTGATAGCACCTTGTGCACTTGTAGCTCCTTTCATCTTGGTATCTCCCCTAGTGCCTTGTTCATCCAGCTTTCAATCAAGCATAATTCTTGGAATATGCCTGTCATCACCAGGGAAGAAGCAAGCAGAGGTAAGCAGAAAGGCAGGAAAGTCTGTCATATGGACACCTTTAGCAAGAGGCAGAAGCTGTCAGGAGGATGAGAGCCCATAACTGGTGACAGTGGCAGAGGCGAGAAAACTACAGACATGCATGTCTTGACATCCCTGCAGGTAGAGGAAAGCCAGGAGTGCAACACAATTTCATGTCCATTCTCATTGCTAGGACTTCTTACAGACTAGCAACCACCATCCTGACTCCAAAAGAGCTTTGTCTCCTCCAACAGAGGTACAGATGACTTGCTTCAAGTAAGGCAGCACCACTGTCTTTTATACTTTTTACATAATTTTTCATTCCAATTCCAAAACATGGTCTACTTTTTCACCATGCAGTGACAGCAGAGGTTTAACTCAAGGCAAGAGACCTGGATTCCTTCCAGCAGTAGAACACTGCAAGATTTCTCTGTTCCTAACATTATCTTAAAGATTTAGGTCAGACTCCAAGAGGATGCAGGGGATGATTAACTGTGTCCAGATGCCTGGCTGGGCTCCATCAGCCCCAATGGGACAGAGAACATTCTAGGGACAGTTCCTCTCTACTCGCAGGTGCAACACAGACATTCCATCAAGGAATGCATGCATACACATGATGTCTACTTCAAAGCAGAGCTGTTGGATGGGTGTTTTTGTTACAGCAGAGGAACATGCTCCTTTGTACTTGGAGACTGAGAACAAGACAAGCTCCTATGGCAGCTGATGGCACCCCAGAGCTCTAATCAGACCAGCAACTATGTGTTACAGAAATCCTTCTCACAACCAGGAAGCGGGTAGGAGGAAGTAACAGGGCACCAAAACTTAGCACTCCCCTGCTCCTCCTCATTTTGAAAGTCAAGTACTCAGGGTGACTATGCTCCCATAGCACTTTCTTCCCTGCTTCAGACAGCCCCTGTTCCAAGCACAAAACAGCCTGGTGAGTTTCAGTGCCGTGGAGCTACCTGCGGGGCAGCCTTTTCAGGAGATGAGATGGCATTTCCCTTTCCCTGGGAGCCAGTATGCCCCCCCAGAGAATATGCTCTGAGCTGCCTCCTTCCCCAGGATGTGCTACCACGTCACTGACCTGCACTCGTACTTGCTAAAATCTTTCTTGGGCTTGGACAGTGACAATATTCTTGCGGATGGTCGAGCTGTCATAGCACTCCGTGAGAGGGTCCATATCGTCTCTTGGTTTCCCCATACAAGCCTAGCAAGAACAGCAAGGATGTGAAATTTTAGTAACATGCCCAAGTGTGAAATGTGTTTGCTGGGGCTATCCTTCCCTGCCTAGGATGGAACACACACACACATGCCCTATGGCTCCCCACACCTGCAAGGTGCCACTACCACCCCCTGAGCATTCTCCTTCTGTGGCACTGAATTTCCCAACACTCTCCTGCTGGTTGTTGTCAAGTAAAAAAGAAAAGAATCTTAAAGTGATAGGTCTGGATAATTGGTTTTAGTTACCAGTGGATGTGCAGAAAGGGTCATTTCATTACATCTCTGAAACCCCTGGAGGAGTTTCATCATTGCGTTTCTTTTGCCTCACCATTACCACCTAACTATACCACAGGTATGACAGTAAAAATAGTAATAATGTTACAGGCAGGGTGTGCCATGGAAAGTGGGTGAGGTTTTACAGCAGGTTAGTGGTTACTCTCCTGTGCCCAGGGCAAATTTGGAGTTGCTCATCCCTCACTAAGAGGCCATGGGGGGAGAAAGTACTGGGGTAGTCGGGACAGGGAACAGCAGGGCAATGGGTTTGTGGAGCCTTTTTCGAGACCCATGCAGATACTGGAGAAGAGATGTTATCAAGAGACTGTTGCCCTGGCTTGTCAAGATGTAGTTTGATCACATCACACAGACAGCAACTCTGTTCCTAAAGCTGGACTGTATCCTCCAGGACAGAGCAGCCTGCGGCTCCCATGGTCCGGTCACCTTGCACCACACACCATCCTACCCCACAACATCTCAGTTGGGCAGCTCAGATCAGATGGGGCAACAAAGGCAAGGCTCAAGTCAAACCCAGGTTTTTGAGAACTTGAAAGAGAAATTGGAGGGAGCCCTTCAAGTATGGAACATCTCGGTCTGCTATTCTGGAGACAGAGGGGAAAGCAGTAGCATGACAATGGCCAAGGGTCTGCTCTGGCTGAGCCACGTCAGTCCCCAGCCCTCGAGCAAATGCTGTTTGAGCACCTACTTACCTGGGACTGCTGTCACAAAATAGTCGCTTGGGTTCTGCAAGTACATGTATCCTGCCAAAATTGCAGAAAAGGACAAACATGCCATTAAACATACAGTTAAACCAACAAAGCATAAAGAAGCTACTGCTGTACTCAAAGCCATATAAACCCTCTCAAACCCCTGTGCTTTTGCCTCCATTCCCTTGAGAGAGTGTTTTTAAGGACCTCTCTCTTCAAGTACTTTCCATCCATTTAATCTGGCAAACTCACCAGCCCACAAATTTTTGTGTTTTCTCTTGGACTGCAGAGACACAGATTTGCAATTCTATCTCCACAGATGGCTAGAAGAGTGGGAAAGAACTTTTCTGGTCAGTAACATACCATGAAACCTCTGCAGATACGAGAGGGAGGATCTCCCAGTCTGTGGGAGCCCAGATGAACAAACACCTTTTATCACCACTGTTGTGGTTTACTAAAAGGCACCATGGGGACAGCACTGTGTTCCCACATGGCTTTAGGAGCACATTTTATTTTAGTCCATTTAGCACAGAGGTCCTAGATACTATGGAGACACAGGAACATACATGGTCTCTGCCCTGGGAGCAGCTCTGGAAATGTTTTTACTGAATATACAACAGACCAAAACCTTTCATGAAGATCAGATATCACTGCTGAGGCCTGAAATCCCAGTGACTGGGAAGTGCTTGAACTTTATGAGCCTTGGTACAGAGAGAAGAACAAGATGATCCAGTGCCACAAGTGTGTTACACAACTCCTTGATGTCACAGACCAAACCCATACCCACCCACTGGGGTTACAGGTGCCTACCCACAGCCAGCTGGTGAACAACCACACTGTGCTGGCAGCTGTGGAAGTGCCCCACCATGGAGAAAGCACAGAAGGTGGAAGCCTGTGGCATTGCTTCCCTGCTCCGTATCATCTGGCAATGAGGCAGCATAGCCCTAGAGAAGAGGAAGGACATCAGTAGAGAGAGATCCAGAAAACGATCTGTGCTTTGGGGACACACCTGTGGTTTCTCTGATGGGGCTAATATTGCTAGTAAGATGCCAAGCCCTGGCAAATGCCTGTCAGAGAGCTCAGCACCACAGAGATCCCTGAAATGGCAGGCTGCTGTTACAGCATCTTCACTGCACGAGATGCCTGTCACGCCTAACTTGTGCCACAGCGCTGCAAACGCGGCTCCTGCTGAGATCCCACAGAGGCAACTGCCTGTAGGACTTTGGCCCCCTGCCACCAGTTCAAGACAGGACACAGTCAGGAAGGCAGACGTCATTTCAGGAGCCAAAACCCACTTTCAGTTCTTTATTCCCAAGCGGCTCCCCAGAGGATTTTCCTTGCAAAGGTGCAAGGGGGTGAAGGATTAGCACAGAGAGGTCCCCCCCAGCCTAGCTGCGCTGCAGAGCTGGCACTATCTCTGCAAGCAGGCTCATTGCTTTTCCTCAACTGCTGGCACAGACCCAGCACACAGCCACAGTCAAATCTAGCACAATGTGCACATGGCCCTAGTGCCCCACACTGCTGAGCAAAGCTTGCATCATGATCCGGCCAAGGAACGAGGCACACGTACATTCAGATCAGGTCTCTCAACTCACTTGACAATCTTTTTTTGGTTTTTTTGCCACTTACAAGAAGAAAGATTACATTTATCATGGTAAAAGCTCTAGACAGACAGGCATCCTCACTCAGGATGTACCTACAGCAGCTCTGCAACTTGAAGGAGTTAAACCACCTCACTGACAAGACAGCCCTGGTGGAGCCTTTGTTGTTTGGGCCTGCTCATGCTTCCCAGCAAGGAAAACAAGGCCTTAGTTCAGCCAGACACAGAAACACCTCTCCTCCACTGTCTGAGCATTCACAGACTCATTGCTTAAGGGGGATCAACTCCTTTTGAGATCAATTCCTTGTAAAGCAGAGTCCCAGCTTCTGTTTTGAAGGGGCGGCATGGTCCGATGTTTGTCAGAAGCTGAGGTAAGGGCAAAACCGGGCATAATTTCCTCTCAAGTGTTTATCACGGTGTCATCTGATATAGTGACTCACTGCTTGGTGTAAATCCCCGACTGAGCCCTCTCAAGAGACACGGGGCATGGCCTGAACATCCAGCCAGGGGGCTGAGGCTGGGAGGGCTTCTTACCTGCTGCATGGGCATACAGATGTGTAAGAAGATGTGTAAGATGACACTGCAAAGACAAGAATAAGTGAATTTAAAAGCTTTATAACACCTGGAGCCTGGGCTGCCTGCTCTTTAGCGTGCAATTATCATATGGCAGATGAAGTGTGAAAAACGCAGTTTACTTTTTTGTTAGGATTTAAAAGTTTTTAATAAAAAGATAATAAGGGATAAGATAATAAAGTAAAAGTTACAGCGTTGGGCAGTCGGGGAGTTCTTGCTTTACTAACGGTGCGTGTCGATCGTAGTACTTATTTTTGTATTTATCTTTTAAAATATTACATATGCATTAGATTTTTCCATGTGTTTATACATATTTATGACTTATCTTTGCTTTGTATTATAATGAGTTTAAAGGTTATTTGCGTTTGCGTAGTGTATTTTGGTGGTTGTGGGCCGGGGTCTCAAAGATGAAGTAAGAAGTTTTTTTTTCAGTTGAACTTTTTACTTTTTTTTGTCACATATGCTTTTTAGGTTTTTGGATTCGGTTTAAGTTATGAACTTAGTTTTAGCCGGTTTAGGGGTTTGGAGAGTAAGGACTAGGTCAAATTATTTTCTTTTTTATAATAAATTTACATTCTTCCATCTTACTTTTAATAAGTACTAGTGATATATATTGTTAACAAGGGGTTTTGGATGAATTATTTTTTAACCTTTGAACTTCTTTGTATTATATTTACATGGATTTCTTTTATTTAAGGATGGATTGGTTTTTTTATATGTATTTAATGAACAAAGTATAGTGATATTTTATTACAGGTGTTATTTAACTAACTAGACAGTTTAGTTGTTACAAGTATAACTACATTAGTTATTAATAGAACAAACTACATTTTTATAGTGAAATTATTTTAACATTATACATATAACTTTTTTAATATTTGCAGAAAGCTAATATTATAATACATATTTATAACATGAAGTTTGTGCATCTCCTTAGGACAGTTGCTTAGCAGATGTTTGTATTGTTTTTCCCTGGTACCTTCCTCTCCAGTGGTTGCTCCTCACGGGGGGATGCTGGCAGCCCCCAAGGCTGCAGGATAGAGCACCCCCAGCACCACATCCTCCTCCTGGCACAATCACCAGTGGTACCAGCCTGCGGGCTCCCAACTGACTCACTGTACCCACCCCTTATGACCGCCTTCAGTAGCTTCCAGGGGAGGTTTTCAGAGCCTCGGGGAAATAGCAGCTGTGTTAAACTGGGACTCGGTGCCAGTACAAAACAACCTGCTGTGTTTTAAGGCGGGGGGTGCGGGATACGGGACGACAGGAAAACCAGCGACGCGGCGCCACGCGCAGCCACGTGCCCTGACGGTGCCCATGAAACGGAGCCGGCATCCCGCAGTCCCCGCCGCGATGCTCGCGGCCTGCCGGCGCCGGCCAGCCCTCCCTGCCCGCGAGCCCTCCCTGCCCGGGAGCCCTCCCTGCCCGCGCCCACCGCGGCCGAGTGCGGGGCCGGGGCTCGGCGGAGGGGC
>VWPU01022766.1:0-14155 GCA_013398955.1 Callaeas wilsoni | reverse complement strand
ATAAAAATAAAAAAATTAAAAAACCTTCTGAATAACATGACAATGGTTGAATTTCCGCCCTGACAGAAGGACGCTCCGAGAGGAGCCCGGTTTGCTGCCCGTTGTCACTAGATGGCATCTCGGCATCGCGCTGTGCACCGGGCGCGCATCCCCGCTGCCTCCTCCGTTCTGGGAACAGAACCCCGCCGCCGAGAATTCAGCTCACCGCCACTCACAGAATCCTGCCTCCTTCCTTGCGACCCGCTTCCCGTCCTACTGGAATCCAGAAAATGCATCCCCATAAATTGGCCCTTAAATACACTTCACACTGCGTTTGCACAAAGGGACCACTGGCAGGGGAAACTGTCCCATTTATACCCCTCGTCCATCAGAATTCTCACAAGTTTTTATTGCTGGATTCTAGAAGCAGGTTTTCTAGTCTGCTGTTTGTTTGCTTGGTTTTGTTTTCTTTTTAAGTCCTGGGCATAAGTACTTTGCAAACACTGTTAATACGGGTAGAATGCAAAAGAAAACCAAAACAAAAAGATATTAACAGAACCATAAATACTTTTCATATTAATGTTGCATTGATTTATTTGTCTCTAAGACTGATAAAAGCATCAAAACGAATGGGATGTGATTCCCACACCACAGCTAAACAGACCTGGTTTGATGGGCAGCTATACAATGGTTAACAGTCTTGCTGTGCAAACATTTATGCAAATCAATAATTTTATTCTTTTTTTTTCCCAATAGCACATTTTTGCAAACACTAACTGAAAACTAAGTTTTGAAGGCCAAGTAAGGCAAAATTATCACTTCCCCCTTAGTTTCACTTGGAAGCAGAGACTGACAGAAGTGCTGTATGAAATGTATTTTTATACCATTTGTTACAGCCTCTCGTATCCATCCCTGGGAGCACACTCCACCCTACAATCGACTCAGTACTGCTAGCAGTGAAAAAATCAACTTCTGCACAGCTTTTATACAACTCTGGTGCAGACACAGCCTTTCCCTGCTTTTTCTTCATCTCCATTCATTTATTCTTAGATTGTGAGCATGCTCACAAGCCCCTCCCTGAAAGTCTGCTAAATTCCAGTATTTAGAAGTACCAAAATTTGATTACTAACAGCAGCAAAGGCATTTGATTTTCTCATTTGCTTTTTCTGCAATTCCTTTTAAAAGGACCCCATTTCTTCTTTAGACATGTCCTGTGTCTCTGTGTTGAGCTGCTGTACAACCCCAGCTTTTCTTTCCACACCAGAATCATGAGTATTCAAGAAGATTCAAGGATCTTTTATCAAACCACACATTGCATTCCAGCAGCTCTCTGGATTCACCTGCTTGTTAGCACTTGTATTTTCTGCTATTGGAAATTGTTTATCCTTGTTTTATTTAGTCTCTCACCTCCATGGCTAAAGCACAAACACAGAAGAATCTCTGATGGCAAAATGAAGGAAGGCTGTGAGAACAGGGCAATTTCTTAGTTTCATCTCTCCTGCCAGAAAAGTTGACACCTAACCTGATTTTAATCAATGAAAAACTCAAAATCTCAACTGGTGTCAACTTATCCTGGAGATCTGCTTCTCCAAGAATAATAAATCAGCTCCAGCTCTGTAGGCACCACACCATTACCACTCCAGGCAAGGTTAACCCCGATAAACAACATTCAGCACCTGATTTAATAACAGCACACAAGTACAGGCTGAAGGAACAGGGAAAAGGAGTCAATATATTACAGGAGTTTGAATCAAAGAATAACTGGTTTGTCTTAATTTCATTCATCACTAAGTAACATTTCCAATTTGAGGATTTTCCCTGTACAACCGGTAACAGTAACACTGTCTCATCACCTGAATGATACTGGAGTATTTTCAAGGAGACATTTCCAAATGATATGGGAATATTATCTATAATATATGGGAATATTATCTATAATATATGGGATAATGGCTGCAACCTCCAGCCATTGGGCCAACTCCTGTGCTGGGATAAAAACACACAGCCGTGGGCATGAACAGGGAGCAAAACACAGATGGAGGTGGAAGGAGCAAAACTCAGGATTCTGTACCTGCTTCTGACTTCTCCCATCTGCTGTGCATTAACACAGCAACACATTTCATGTGCCTGGATTCTCAAATCGGTAATGTGATGGAAAACTTTACAAAATCTTCCCACAATAAGCATCTCAGGTGAAATTTCCCCCTCATGGTGTATTCCATTCATCATAAACCACTCTCTGATCCTCATGACAGAGCCGTAAAGAATTTCCTCTATTTTTCAGTAGTTCTAGAGGCGTCTGAGAAATAAAAACGAATTTAGCCAGATATTCCTCAGATTCGTTGTTTTTATTGGCACAAGTTAGATCAGATTTATGTTACTACTCGAGATACCTGCACAATGCACTTTCCCTTCTCCCCCTGTGCAGAAGACTCTCCCCTCCCACCCAACCCATTACCCAAAAGCTCTGTGATGATGCTCTGCTCAGGGAAGAGTTATTTTTGCTTTCAGTTCTATTGTTCTCTCCCTGGTAGTGACAGATTCATTTCAGATTTTTTTTTAAGAATGCTAACATACATTCCATTCAATAGGAATCTGAAATTTAAAGAAATCACCTTTCTTTTGGCAAGCCATTATCCCCAGCTAATAGATATCCCTCCTGAAGCAGCAGCAGAGATGAAGTAATAACAGGTACTATCACATTTCTATTCAGATCACAGGCAGCAATTCTTGCAGCAATTTTATTTCTCAGCAAAAATCATTATTGTCCCTCCTGAATTACCCTGAAGAGTCCTATTTTACTCCCACTACCTTTTCTCAACATTTCTTGATTAAAAAACTGTACATGATATTTGTTATCAAATATCAATATATAGACAAGAGTGTGAGAGATGGAGACTGGGGGGAAAGCAAAGGCACTTTAGAAAACATAAACATTTAATAAGCAGGAAGGAGAATTTAGAGCAGCCTAAGAGAAGACTGAGAAGCTGCAGATAGAAGAGTGAAGCACTGAGAGGGAGCCATAAGGAAAAGGGACAGAAATCCAAGGATCCCACCCAAATCCATCCCTCTAGAGTCTGGCAGCCAGTAATTTCACAGCTTCCTTAAGCTTGCGATAATAATTCCTTCAGTTAGATTTTCTTAGCTCTGCAGGTACAACCAACTGCCTGATGAGATTTAAGAACAAAAGAAAGGCTTTAAAAGACTCAATCACTCAGCTTAATGAAAACATCTTGAATTATTTAGCAAACAATCTATTAGGCAGCCATAGCTATCAGGAAACATGAAGTTTGATGGATCTGACTCCCCGCTGGAGTTTTACATCACAGACTCCAGCCCTTTCAGGGCAGTCTCAGTGATGCAACACTGAAGTGAATTCAGCCTGAGATTGAGCTGCATTAGACTTTCATATAGGATCTGTCACTAAGAGCAGGAAAAGCAGCCAACAATTATTTAAAAAAAAAAAAAAATCCAACCTGGAAATAAGCCTTTCAGGCTCTGGAACTGGGGCATTATTCAATAATTCGTTCTCAGGTCCATTTGAATTCTCATCTGTCAACTCTCCTTTTATTACCAGACTGTTCTATAAGCAATGATCTGGCAACACACTTGAAAAATCTACGTATTCCTTCTCATCCATCACAACAAACAATTTTCCAAGCAACAACAGAGACAGTGTAATTTCAAGAGCAATAAGCTCAACTCCTAACTCATTATTTTTATGCCATTGTAGTGTGGCATAAGAAATATCATGGAAAACAAGAAACCTTTTCCTCTTTCCATCACAGTCCTCTTCAGGACATCAAAATGCACTGCTAAACGTGCCCTTCGAACTCTTTCCATCACTGAAAATTAAGCAAAAAATTATTAAAATCCAAGCTACTTAGGCTCAAAGAAGACAATTGAAATCTTGTTTGTTAGGTCACTACCTCAAAATCTGAGGACACTTTCTTACAGACAGCAAAAGGATTCAGTCACAGAATAAAACAAAGAAAAACACTCTCAGTACAGAATGACAGGTGTTCATCAAATCATGTTCTGCACTTGTAAAAACATTTCCTAGTTTAGAGAACACATTCAGCCAGAAAAACACTACATCATTCTTCAAAACATTCGTTTTTAACCGACACAAACCTAATCTCAATGCAAATATATGAAGCAAAAAAAACCAAGTTTCTAAAAATAAACCTCCACCTCTCAGAACATCATTCTCCAAGTTAACTTTTGACAAACCAACAGAAAGGCTGTGACTTTGTGTAGCAAGATGTTCCAGCAGGAAGTGTCAGTGCAGGAAGAATTATTGAAAGACATTCTTCTAAAACCTACTATATGGGGCAAAAAAAGGATTCTGTCAAATCATCAGAGAAGCTAAAAGACTCTTGTATACATTTTCACTTTTCAAGATATTTTTGTATTTCCGTTGGTGTGACTAAGCAGTTTCAGAAGCCAGAGATTCCAACTGAAAGACAGTGCTCATTTGGAGGATGTCCAACCACCTCCTCCTTTTAGGGAACTGTTAATGTTTGATGTTCATGTTTAAAACAGCATTAATCATGCCTGCAAACAGGGAAAAGGGGGTTGCCAAACATTTGAAATACTGAGTATTTCCTTATTCTGGCATAAATCCACACTCCTACAACCTCAAGTCTGACGGGATACAGCTTAGATAACCAGAAAAAAAAGGGGGGAAAATACCCAAACTAAGTGTTCATAGAGTGATATTATTTCAATTCCTGGCACCATCCAAGGGGAGGCACTTGGGAAAGCCCTGCAGCACGATATCACTGGTTTAGAGAGACAAAAAAAAGATTAAAGGAACTTGACTGCAGTGAATGATTAACTCTTAGTGACATCAGCCAGTGCTGGGTATCCCCAGCACCTCTGTAAATCAGGTTTGTAGCACCTGAGCATAACCTCGGTTCATGGTACACATTTCCTGCCAAAATATGATATTATACAGGAAATGAAGTGTGCAGCACAGACACAGGTGAGGTTCTATCCGACCTTCAGGCCAGGAAAAGGCAGCTCCCCTCTGGTCCAGCCCTGCTCGGTTTCCAAGCCAACGGTGGCCTTGCCCTTGCGAACGCTTTGCTCTTGCACGGCTCTGAACTCACCCAAACTTCTGCTTTCTTTTTTTGAATCTGCCCTCCTCTCTAGAACGTGGAATTCCAGAGGAGCTTGCAGTTGTACCCTGCCCTCCCACTCCCTCAGATTTTATCCCCCTCTGCGCAGCAGTGGGACACAGCCTGGAGCCCGGTCTGCCTGGGGAGGTGACACAGTTTGTATCACACAAGAGAGAGCCACAGGGCTGTTAATGACCCCAGCTGCAGCAATTCAAATCACCTTGCCTCTCCTTGCTAACACAGATATTCCCTGTACTATATATTCACATATTAAAGAGCATTTAAGCCAATTCAAGTGCAGTCACTTCAAAAGCAGCAAGGTGTCACAGGTAAGAGTTTGTGCCAGTGATTGATGACCAAAACAATTTAAAAGAAGATCTAAACTCAGTTACAAAATCTAATCTCTTCAGCAAAATGCTTTACTTACTGGACCTTGAGGACTGTTCTTGGCACTGGAAACCAGAGTCATAACATCAGATTTATAGTCCTGAAAAGAGAAGGGGGGGAAAAAATAGTCAGATTAAATATAATAGCTGGCACTTTACATATCAGGAATAAAGACCAACATTGAGCACCACTATGATTAGACTTGGAGGAGCCATTAGTAAAACATTTGATTATGGAGATTTTCATTGCCATTCATCATGTGCCTTAGACCCTTTTGAGTAAATTACACACTTATTTGGTTTTCCCATAATGATCCCCCAGAAAGCCAGCAGGCTGATCTCTCTTTTAGAAGGCAGTGGGGTGGGAAGGACAGGATGATGATCCAGCCACTGCCTTTCAGAGACTTGGGGGAGAGCCCCACTACACTTCCTGAACCAGGCCTGCACATGAAATTTGGGTGACAGTTTCTCAGCCACTCAAAATTCTCTTGGCATCTTATGACAAATGACTCTCTGCGAAGGAAACGATTCCATTAGAGGGACCTTGGTTTCTTCTCCTGCTTAGCCACAGCCCTGTAAATGCTGTTCCAAACCCCTGCAGCACAGGCTGTGCAGGAGGCAGACCCACGGCTGTGCTGGCTCACCGTTCTTGTGTCACATCTACATCAAGGTCCACCCTAAAGCAATATAAAATCTCTCATTTCCTATCCCTCAGGAAGCTTCTCCTACATCCCAGCTGGCATTCCACAAGTCACAAAGCAGTTTGGGGCTCGGGCATGAGAACAAGCTGAGTACTCTGCTGTTATTGCAATACAGAAACAAAGCCTTGGAGGGGTTTCTAGCAGGTGACAGAAGTGCCACAGTGTCTAAATACAGGTGCAATAAATACAAGTGCAAGACTCAGGCCAGTAATTAAAACAGTTCTGATTTTAAAAGGATATGTTAGAAAGAGTTAGCATGTTCAATTTTTGCCTCTTCTCTAATGAATACAGCCATTACACTCATATTTGTATTTTGAGTCTCCCAGGGCTGGCCTCCTCTTGTTGTGCCATTCCTGTCAATAAAGATCAGATTTACATGGCAAGCCAAGCTACACAGTTCCTCCTAACGTTTGGGAATTAAAGTCTGATAAGCTGAAATTGAGGCCTATCGGTCTAAGACAGCAGAGAGTAACTGCTATGAACCTCTTTTAATTATCATCCTCAAGTATGCCTCCATATATTAAGCTTCTGGATCCTTTATTTATAGGAGATGTGCTATGACCCAGGAGACAGATCATATTTCAGGGAACTGGTAGTAACTCTCCACTCCTTCACCCTGAGCATTCCCCAGTCTCTGAATTGTATAAATTAGAGTGTCCCTCACTCTCCATTCAATTTATCCACTGCAAACACCGACTCCTTCATAGGAACTGCCAACAAACAGACTTTACAAGGTGTAAATAGGTGCCAAACTACCATCAAAACCACCTCCCAGACAAACCCCTGCAGTCCAGCTCCACGTCTCCCACAAAGGATAGCAGTCCCTGTTGGCCACTGAGAAGCTGCAAACCGAGACCGACATCGAACAAACCCACCGAGCAAACCTTCTCTTTTCCAGCCCTGCAGGATTTAACAGTGCCTCCACACCCTCACCCACTGCTGTGCCACTGAGCTCTGCACATCTGCTGCCTTCTCAGGCTTTCTTCAAGTTTACCCTATCCCTCTGCCCCTTCACCTGAGCTGCCCCCAGAGGCACTTCCCTGCTCCTGCTTTGCGGTGCAGCCCTGCAGACCCACTGTGCACAGCCATGCAGCAGGATGGATGTGCAGCTACTTGTATTCTGTGCCCGTTTCCCAGCAGGATGCTCTTGTTCCAGAGCTCCCAGGCTGCACAATTTCCCTGGGATCACAGGTTCCCAGTGCTCAGGAAGGACTGTAGGAATCCAAAGTAACCTTTTTGCAGGGCTGTTCCTCTCGGGAAACTCCCTAGGAGAGGCAGGCAGGCAGAGAGACAACACACTTTGTTTCACACAACTCTTTTCCAGAAGGCAATGCCCTGAGTTCCAAATAAATATGACATTTTAAGCAGCTATTTTGCAAACATACTTCTTTTTCCCCCCAACCCAGCTAATTTCTAAGCATTGCACAGCTCTGTGAACCAGTAACAAATTAATAAACAGCTTTAGGCCAATGCTGCATGTGGGACACCTCCTTGGGAAGCTCATGGTGTGCTCCCTATTAATAACTCACCACCTGTGAAAATCCAGGGACATTGAACCGGAAAATAAAAGCAAAAATAGCAAAACTCCTCAGGTCAAGGCTGCTTTTAGGGGGGCAGAGAATTCCACCAACAATCCAGACTAATCCAAGCCTGTTAGCAAGAGCCCAAATCCCTTCCCTAGTAATTCCAGATGCTTGGACTGGGATCCACCAAAGACCCTTCTCCTCTCCTGTACCACACAGGCTGAAATAACCATTCCCTCCCTGCAGCTGCAGGAGCAGCATTCAGGGGCAGCTCTCTGATAGACAAAGGAGATTAATTCTCATCATAATGATTTTCACATATAAGACACTTTCCTCTACACCATTTCTGTATTTACAGCAAACAAAAAATTGCTTTGTGGAGTTGCTTTCGCACTCATTTTCAGGTAATGTGTCATAATAACATCTCGTGCATGTTCAGGTTATGCAAAGTATTGTGCCACTGACAAATCATTTAACTATGCACTTGTCTTGGAGGCCACAGGAAAATGGAAATTACACCATTTCAACACTGCAGCAGCACAATAAACAAAAACTTTCTCCCTCCCATAGAGCTACACTTCATGTTCCTATCAGTGCCTCCTCCAGGTAATTTCTTTTGGGTTTCTTGTTTCAAATAACATTTGTATTTTGAGATGACTTCTACTTGGTACTCGAGGATAGGATTGCAACAACCATTTACAGGCTATTTTATTTTCAGGGTAGTTCTGCTACCAAGGGCAGCTATGCTGTGTCCACACCAGGCTTTCCAGAAGTTTCTTACGATTCCTATTGCTATCCATCTGCCCTTAGAGAAATCAAGAAATAGCAATAAAACGCTCCCTAAATTTTATATGGGGCACAGCCTTCTCCCCACCCCTCAAACTGAACGTTTGGAGTAAATGTCAGCTAACAGACATTCCTATCTATTCTTCTGCCTTTAATGGGAAAAATAAATTTTGGCAGTCTTTCCCCAGTGTTAAAAGTCTTAGCTACTCCCTGGGGATAGAAAGAATCAATGCAAGTAAGATCCATATTTTCTTTCTTGGAACACCACTACTTCCAGCAATTTATTTGACTGACTATGCCTTCTATTACCATGTAAATTGTTTCAGGCTGCAGGAAAAAAAAAAGTATTAATCTCCCCTCAGTAAGTCATAAAATAAAGAAATCAATTTCAAGGTCAATTTAGTCTAAATAACACCTGCTGCCCTTTTTGTAACACGCAGACTCCTCTGAAACACTAAGTTGCTGTCTATAAAGGCATCAATACGTGATGTCTCACATAAATCAGGGTGCTGTACGGTACAGTACAGCTGATTTGCAGGGTACCAACTGGGGCTGGCAAAAAAGGTTCAGAACAGGTCCCTTCTCATCACACCTTTTCAACATAAGCACAAGGCTTTACAACAGAAAATAAAGCCAAGGCAGCCTGGAGTCTGTAGGGGTCTGGTTCTGCAAGGGGCTTGTGCCTTGTAAGGTTTTGGGGACATCCAGGGAGTCTCAGCTCTGTGCTGGGAGCATTTAGATCCATGAAGGGTGGGCAGCCTCAAGCAAGAGCTTCAGAGAGGAGAAAAAGACAAAAAAAATAGTAGTAACAAGAAGAAATCTTTCCTTCTGCCATTCCACTCTGCTTTCCAACAAAGACTGGAAATAGGAAATAGGGTGATGATGGGGTATTTTCCCTATCCTAGAATTCAGAAAAGTGAAACAACTTGAAAAGTTTTCACCTGCTTCCATGGAGGGAAAGCTTTTAAGTGGAAATCCATTCCTCTTTTGGTCAAAAACGTCCAATCTTTAAGTATACTTAATGTGTTCTCACTGTAGCACAAGACTGCATTTGATGGCTCTAAAGAGGCTGGACATTCATGCATCTCCTGAAACTTCTGCCTTGAACTCTGTAACCTTTCTGGGCTGTCAAAGAAAAGCTCCAGAGCCCCAGGACTGGGGGGGCTGGTCACTGTGTTCCTCCTCACTGTGGAACTTCTTTCCCATGAGACAAATGCAACAGTTTTTCCTTTCCCTTGTCCAATTCACAGCAGTGCTGGTGCCTCGTTAAATACAAAGTTCTGACAGGTTTTTATTTCTTTCCCTGGGTCCCCCAGCAGAAGACAATCTGGACAATCAATACCCAAGCAGCAGAAGTTCCTGAATGAAGCAAATATTCAGATATTATGGAAAGGGGACTCCATATTCCTGTAAGATCTCTCTAATGAAAATAAAACAATGTCTTGAAGGCTTCTGAAAAGGGCTGAGAACATAAGGATGCACCAGGCTGAGCAGACAGCAAATTGAAATCAATTTACAGAAAATGGTCTAACATAGGAACTGTTTAAACCTGGAGCAGATTTTGGCTTCCCTAACAGAGACAGATAGCACAGCTCTGCTCCAGGATACGGAACACCCCGCAGGTTTCTCCAGGCATCCAAAGAACGGTGCTCCCATGCAGAAATGTCACAGCAGCAGAATTCTCTCTAAAACTGGGGCACAGTAGGTGGTGTCCAAGGCCTTCCCATCACTTATTGCATGGGTGAAGCTGGAATTATTGAGGGCTTTCACTTCTTGTCCTACACAGCAGAAATACGTTCCCATTGTGCACAGAGAGAAAACCAACCCCAACTCTGCCCTTTAGAGCAGGGACTACACAACACATCCCCTCTTTCACAATTAGCACTGGAGTGTGGAGCCATTTTTGGTATATATAGTCTTTGCATGTATTCAGCTTTATCTGGAAGACAACATTTCACCAAATAATCAAAACATAATTTAATCAACTCTAATATATTCATATATTTATAGAGCATGATGATTCCTCTATGATGATATACTAGCAAAGAGGAATGCTGCCCTTTTCCAACAAGTAACACTCAGTGAATCAAAGGTTACATAGAAATAAATTGGAAAATATAAAGCCACAGAAAAATCATTTATTTATTGGATATAAAAAAAATTTCATTTTTTAAATCCATGGTCCCGAATCCTATTTAATGCAAACTTCTCTGTGAAATCCCACTATCACAAGCCAAGGATAATGGCTGTGTGTCAGGAGCTGCCAATATACTGATTCAGTGAGTCAAGAAACAAGGATGAGATTTACTAGGAGTGATAAGCATATTAATGTTATATCTTCTAAAATCATACAAATACTCATTTTGCAGTTGAATGTGTCTAATAGCGTGAGATTCCACAGCAGAAAAACAAACAGAAGCCTGACATGGCTGTCCAAGGGCTCATAAGATTAGAAACACGAGAAAAGAGCAACTTTCTAAAAAAGGATTTGTTTGTTGATGTAAAGGAACAGAAAAAAACCACTAACTTCAGATGCACAGCAGAAAAACCAGTGTAAGACACACAAGGAGCTTTTTTTAATGGGAAATTATCTTTTCAATGTGCCAAGAAGAAGCTTCAGAATCCTGAACAATGAAGCCCTGTAAAGAACAGGCAGAGATGTCTCCCAAAGATGAAGAACGTAAGTATGGCAAGAAGAAACCCAAAATATTCCCAACTGCTCCTGCTCAACTTAATGGTTACATATTTCCTAATCCTCCAGCAGTCCATGAAGTGGGTAAATTACTGCAGGATCTGCTGTGAAATCAAGGTGAAGAAAAAGACAAAACAAGTGGAGAGTTAAATAAATACTTTCAGAATGTAATCACAAAGGGCACAGATGAGCATGTCTGACATTGCCCATTATCTCCGAGCAGAATTACTTCAGGTTTACTGAGGCAGGAGATTTCAGCAACCTACAAGTCACTCAGGAACACTTATCTAGGAGTATTAGAAAACAATCAGGAGCAGCCTCTGCAGAGCAGTGATAATCATCACCGAGGTCTCAGGGCTGGGAGGGTTGGCCCTTGCACTGCAAGAGCAGCAAACGTCCCCAGGGACCTCAGAAAATGAACCCCACCAATGTGCTGATTGGTACAGCCCCAGTGACATCGCAGCTGAGCTCAGATAAGAAATAAAAACTTTCTGTCTTTGCTAGGAGCTCAGAGGAACCCAGCTGGGCTGTATTTCCACTCCTTGGATAATGTTCCCGATGATTCCTGATTTTCTCCGACCAAAGCAGAAAGTGCAGGAAATGTCACAGGAACATTCTCCCATGGCAGCCCATCACCAAAACATCCCATCAGGAAATGCTTAACTCACAAACTAGCCAACATTTTCATTGAGTGAATTTAAAGGCAAAAGACCAGCCACAAGATGTATCCACGTTATTTGTTCCCCCAGGCACCGAAATATTTCTTACACTACAGAATTTTCAGTCAGTGATTATATTTTAGATTTATTACCTGCCTGATCACAGAAGCAGGATGCTCTTCACAGAATATACTTTTCATGTGATTCTCTGGCACCAATTAGAACAGAGCCATGCACAAATCCAAGCATTAATATTCTGCTATAGCAGTACACCATCCACCTTGCATTGTCCTGCCCCAAAATGCTTACACAAGCTATGATCAAGTTTCTAGGGCTGAGACTTCAGAAAATAATCAGTATAAGCATATTGTTACATTACTGGGAACAATTACATGACTCTGAAGTTCCTTTATTTAGATTTAGTATCTCTTACATTACTGTAAAATTAAAAAGCATTACATAGAGTCTTTTAGAAAAAAAGACCAGGACATACTTTGTCCAGTCTTTGCTATATTGCATGCATATAAATTTCCTCCTTAGGGACTGCTGCTACTCTAACATGACAGAGTCTTGACTCAGAAAATAAATATTGCACTGCTGTGGAAAATTAGCTGTTTTTACCGGCTAAACAGTGGCTGCAACCCCTCTGCTTTAAATGCCTTAGAAAACTCAGCTGACTGCTTCTCAGCTCCCAGGTGAATACCACAGAGCATCCTCTAGCTGTCCAAAGCATTCTCATTTTTCCTTCCTGCTACTATCAACAGCATGCCATGGATTCTACTCCCATGACTTTGAAATGATAAGAACTGATAAAGGTATCGATTCGAAATATTACTACATTACACCTTGTGCTGTGCTTTTTGAAAAGTGCCCTTCCCTCATCTCCTATCAGGGCAGCATTCTGTGCACTGCCCAGGGCCTGGGGAGCTCCCCCAAGAGCATTGTAATCCCAGGTTTGCTTTATTCCGAGGAAAATTTAACATATGTACCACCTGTTATTTGTTAAAACATTTTTTATATTATAATACCCGTTCTCTGAATGCCATTTCAATGCACACCTGCAATTCCAAGCCACCTTCTGCCCTGAACACTTGCTGGTTTAGCACAGATTTCTTTTGGCATGGATAGAAAAACTACAGTTAAGTATTTCAATTTTCCTGATACTACTAGCATTCACGTTATTTTTCAGGAAGGTTGATGAGGCCTGAAATAACAGGAGATTTCTTCCTTTTATTGAAGAAATACACATAAATGCAAACAAAAGTGAGGAATCAATTCAAAATCCTAGGATAGCTTTCCAATAAATAAAAGTGAAATGAAAATTCAGTTGCATGCAGCTATTACAAGCTCATATAACTCTCTGCCAAGATAGCACTTCAGCTCCGTGTTTATTTCTGTCAGAATAATATGAGGAATGCTCTATCAGTTGGACCTGGATTACAATAAATAAGATTCAATTTAAGAATAAATGGCTCGAGTCCTGAGGGCAATTTAAAATTTGTATATTTAAGAAAAATAAATCTATATCTCTTGCAAGGAAATAATACTTTGGACAGTGAGTTTATGAAGGGATACAAGCTATGAAATTATGTGGCTGGTGCTAATGTGCCACAGTACCCGTCAGCTTAAGGGAAACAGCAGTAAAACATAGCAACCAGCGAGAAGGAGGGGAAATGCTCTCAGAAAGTGCTGAAACACGCAGAGAATGGATGCACCAAGAACAGAAATTAAGGCAAAATCCTTGTATCACTTCCCCATAACTACCCCCTGCTCTCTGCCATTGGGGTAAGCCTGTTTCCATGGCATGTTATGGAAACTGGAATAACAGCAGTCAAATGAGTTCTGCCAGAATTCTCAGTGTCTCTGTAGTGCTCTAAGATATTGGAACTCGGAGCAAAAAGATGTGACTGCAGTCAAAACTGAATGAGGACATCCCTCCCTATCCTCTGTGCTGGACCTATAGCTTCTTCCTGAAGATTTCTCCTCAAGGAAGTGGAACCCAGAGCAACCATTTGTATCTAATTCTACCATCCACAGAGACACTTCGAATTTTGGCACTATTTCAAGACCTCAAATAAGTGCCAAGTTGGAATTTCCATGGATGTCATGGTTTGATGCTGGCCCAATGCCAGGCGCCCACAAAAGCTGCTCACTCACCTTCCCCTGCCACAGCTGGGCAGAGGAGAGAGGAAAAAAAGTTAACAAAAGGTTCATGAGTTGAGATAAGGACCGGGAGAAGCACTTCAAAGGCAAAGCAGGCTTGGCTTAGAGGTAAAAAGTGACTTTATTGCTAACAAAATCAGAGG